>JAABKM020000004.1:3538682-3561509 GCA_016277805.2 Papilio aristodemus | reverse complement strand
ATTCGCAAAACTTAAGGGCGATCTCGTTTTGCAAAACCGGTGCGAAGACATCGCCCAGGAAGCCGATATTTAAACTGGACAAGGACATCGAGACAATCGGCCCGCTCGAGTCCATCATTGTCGAGTCCTTTTAAAACGACTCGTTATCTAAAGTGCAACTTATTACAGTCGATTTCATATAAAGATAAACTATGCATACAATGCAACCATTTATTTTAAGACTTTTTTTTTTCGAACTTCGACTTTACTTCGCATTGATGTAAATCATATCATCATGAAATAATAACAATCAGGTCAGTTAACTACAAGCATAAGAACTTTAGACCTTTAGTAGGTATATGTAAGTACATATAATGAATAAGGTCTTTGTAACAACAGTTGGTCGTTTTTTTTTATGTTCGAAACAATCGCAGTAGTTAAAAATGCATAGTCAATCTAATTTTAGAAAAAGAAAACATACATATAAATTGATATTAACGTAATGGAACTAGCATATGACCTTCAGCAACTCATTGATCAAAAGGAAAACGAAAATACAAACACTATGTCATTCACGTCCATATTTTATGCAATCATGATACTACTTAAGTGAAGCCAACTTATTCAACAAAACAACAACATTCTAAAATTTCTATCATATTTCCATTATTCTTTAATAATGTACTCTGATCATGATTCTAGTCTCGAGATCTGGATCTGGGGTCATCTCCTTCAGCCTACACTAATATCAAAAAAATTAAACTAGTAAAAAATAAGTTAATAAGTCAATTTTTAAAGTGTTCTTAATTATGAAAATAATATTCGTGCATCGAAACGTTTAAAATTTCCCGAGATCGTGAAGAATCGAACACATGTTAATACCTTACTTCCACGTCACTTAAGTTCCACGCACTATGACAACCTTATTAATACATTATAGCATTTACAATAGACCAACACGCTTTACAGATACTTTGTCCTGTTGTTGAGAATATTTTATGCACGTGTATATGATAGTACTAAATGCTTATTCTAAAATATTGGTCCGAATACGACGTTAATATGTAGTAATTATGTAAATTACACTTAGTAAGAGTAGTTGCTTTAAATTTGTTACGATTTTCTCTTATATGTAGTATTGTTTTTTTTTTCTAATAATCATTAGCACCGGAATCTTTAAAAGGTCGAAGATTCTACAATAGTTCGCATCCAAAATAGTGTCATAGAATCAAGAGATATTCCAAAAATCAGTTTAGTTTAGTTCTGTCTCCCATTTCTGAACCTCCATCATATAACAAGTAAATTCAAGTAGAATGTTAAAGATAAGTAAACAAGTTTTTTACTTTCGTATAAGTTCTTATGATTAAGCGAAAGGGTACATTTTAGAATGACAGTAATTTATTTGTAGCACTACGCGGTTGCTCGATATTAAATGCATAAATGTCAATTGAAAACAAAAGTTGTCGCAGAAGATTAAAAAAAAATCGTTTGCATAAATTAAAAGTGTCAAACTATTTCATATAACTCGTCGTTTCAAGGTCTTCATTGTATCCCGGAAGTGTCCTGTACTGTAAGAAAAAGTATATAAAGCAACTGCATCTAAATTACTGCATCAGTTTCAACATTCAGAAATCTGTCTTCATACAAAATGATGAAATTAGTCGTCCTTTCCTGTCTGGTGGCCTGTGCTATGGCCGGAGTCTTCGGTCCCGGTCTAGCGTACAGTGCTTACCCATATGCGTATGGCGCTCCCTTCGGATACAACGCGGCTTACGGCTATGGACCACTCGCGTACAGCGGTGCTTACTTGCAGCCCAGCAACTACCGTGGACCTCTGTCCCTGGCGCCCGGTCAGCCCGCTGACACTCTTGGCGCTGACGGCAGGCCGCTGGATACCTTGGAGGTGAACTTGGACCGCTCTGCTCACTTGACTGCGAAGGCCTTCGACAGTGGTCTTCATCTTTTGAAGAAACGCGCCATTATCGCACCAGTAGTAGCCCCTGTTTCCACCCCTTTGATCACCCCTGCGACCCCCATCACTTACGGCGCTCCAATCGCCCCCGCCGCCATCGCTTACGGCCCTACCTACACTCGCTTCTTGTAAAATGTTACCCATAACTACAGTTTGATCTGGCAATAAACTTTTGAAGACTTAACCTTATAATTTTATTTACAACCAACTTTTATATTAATATGTGTGTGAAGTTTTTTATAATTGAGAAAAAAATCCGGCTAGCTTTCCTCAAATAGATAAAAAAAATAAACCGCGCAAGCTTACTTGCTGGTAGAAAATTTCTTTTGGTGAAAAATTTAAAAAATCAGTTCAGTAATTTTTGAGGTTAACAGTAACAATTATAAGTCCATACGTTACTTAATATTCAAACATAACGGAAGTTGTTAGTGACAAATTTTTTGAACAAGGCTACGTGGGAGAATATTTTCTGAAAATAAAAATAAAAATTATTCAATGCCTGAAGTTGACTTTAAACCAACACCGCATTACATTTCCTACTTTCCACACAATTTCCACATAAAATGTTCAGGCAATTTTGTTAATTTTTTTTATTATAAGTCAGAACTAATACGCCTTCTTCCTATCTCTCTGTTTTCTCTGACCTTAGCGTACATTTATTTATTTTATATTTGGCGCCAAACAGCTAGTCATATTTTTACAGAAAAAGACAAAGAAAACAAGCAAACATCACTACCTAATAATTCACATTTCGACACTTTGTCAATGTGTCATTTGGAAACGTAATGCGTACGTAGATAGTATGGATATAGATAATGTATGTAAATATATTTAGAGAAAGATCCGTCTCTCTCTCCCTCTCTTGAGGTATAGAAGAACACTCATAAAAACATATAGCAGGTTTATATAAATTCAAATTTCAGTCACTTTTCAGTTTCGAAACATAGCTGTAGCTGCGAAAGTCCTTTTCATGTATTCAAGAGCCACTTTGAATTGAAAATTTAAAAAGTCGCTTTTTTTAATATAAGTACTTTTCCAACAAAAAATATTTTGTCACGGCACCTCTATATATATTCTTTGATGGGAAATACGGAAACGATTGCCATCGCGTATTGCGGAAGTCATGCGGAAAGAGCTGCGCCTATAAGTATTTAAGTAGTGGACAAAAATGGCTAATGTTGATGATGATAATATTTTCTATCGATTTATTGAAAAAAATACTTGGATTTTTAATGACAATGTTAAACAGATTTTGTTAAATTTCAATGTCTATAGGAAAGAAGCGAAAAGATGTTTTTAATATTAACATGACTGCAGGAATATCGGTGGTTTAATATGTTTATTAAAGATTAAGAAATCTGCCTTTTTAGTTCTCATTTAGGTGGTAAAACAATCGTAGCTAATAAAAGTAATAAAATTCAAAGTAAATGTACATAATTTATTTTATTTCATTCGAAGAGTATCATAATTATGCAGTTTACAAGACATGTGCGACGTGTCCGACGTGTGTGGCTGTGCGAGTGTAGGTGTGAGGCGCGATGTAAGAGGCGGCGTAGGGCGCAGCGTAGGCCACGCGTACAGCGGGCGTGATCAGCGGGGTCGCGACGTGGGCCACGGGGGCGGCGATCACCGGGGCGAGCACGGAACGCTTCTTCAGGAGGTGGAATCCGTTGTCGAACGCCTTGGCGGTGTAGTGCGCGGCGCGGTCCAGGTTGACGTCGAGGGTGTCGAGAGGCCTGCCGTCAGCGGCGAGGATGTTGGCGGGCTGACCCGGCGCCAGGGATAGCGGGCCGCGATAGTTGTAGGGCGCGACGAGGGGCGTGCTATAGGCGAGGGCCGCGGGGTATGCATAGGGCGCCGAGTAGGCGAGGGGCGCGATGAGGCCCGCAGACGCGGCGGCCAACAGGCAAGACAACACCACCAGCTTCATCATATTTGTAGTGGTCTGTGTTGTTTACTAGCGAACACTGATACGATTCTTTAATTTCAGTTCGCTTTTATACATGTGTAGTGAAATTTAATTATAATTGAGACTATTACCGAAAGACGTTGACCGTGAATAAACAATCGTGTTTAAACTGCGGATTATACTGAAAGTTCAGTACGTACTGCCGTAACGTGATACAACTGCCTCGGTGGCGGAGTTATAGCATGGTACAGCAGTACCAATAATGCAGCAGCATTATTAAGGTCTCGGCTTCGAACTCGTGGTCAGGTAAATGGTTTTTAATTTTTCAATTACATATCAGTCCCGAGTCTGGAATTTTTGTACCGATACACTCACACCCTATCATATCAAGGAACGGAACCATACAGCTAAAAACTGGCTAAATTACTGGCTCCTCTGCCTACTCCTTCGGGGAGTTTTTATATGTTTTATTTTAATATAAGGTACATATTTTTTTGTAATAGAAAATATCACAAAAACATAACATACATTTTCTATTATACAGTTTTATTTCCTCACTTAACCCACTGCAACAATAGGAGATTCTATTTATACGTTGGAATAAAATATTGAATAGTTATTGTGTAAATCAGGGCTTCTTAAACTATGGGTAGCGACCCTGAATGGGGTCGCGTAGCAAAATTCTGCGGCCGCGAGAGATTTTAATGTTAAATATTTATATAAAATATATCATTTTATAACCTCACTAGAGTTGGCGGAATACAGTGGACTTGCAGCGTCTAAAACTATATATTTTCATATGTATACGTATATTGTTACCTAATAAAGAAATCATCAAAAATATTAATTTATTTTTCTTTTATATTTGTATGGGATCGTCGAAAAATTTGCAATCATAAATGGGGTCGTGAATGACAAAAGTTTAAGAAGCCCTGGTGTAGATAAATGTGGAATGTCGATCGATCAGGTTTAAAGTAAGTTAACAAATTACAAAATTTATCATTTTTTCAATGTTAGCCTACTAGAGGTAAAATTTGACTGTGAAACATGGTATATCTGGTCTGACTTAACACAAAATACTCTTATATTGATTTGAAATTATATGACATTATATTGTATTTTATATTTAATATCATATTACTTTATTTGAATTTAGCACGGTTTTTTTCCTTTACGTACTTTTTTGCTGAATAAACACATTGGTTAGTGGACTTTAAGGATAACAGTGTGTAATTAATTGAGATTAAAAATACGTTTTATTTTCTGAGTAGAGAACAAAAAAAAAGCAACAAAGAAAGTATAAAATTAGTAGACACCGTACAATACAAAATTAGTAGATTAAATTTCTTCTGTTAGGTTCTTTTTTTAATTACGAGAGGAAAATATGTATATACCCCATGTAACAAAATATTTTAAAGAGAAAAGTCGTTATGCTAGGTGTCGGCTGTAATGAGGATTCATATTTTTGTCATTACACGCACTAATTGCATAGTACTAACTGAAGCAATTTGTAGAAATAAATATAAATTTGCATGTTTGGTCTTCACGGTCAACGTCTTCCGGTGAAATGTTTAAAGTTAAGTTGTCCCACACATGTATAAAAGCGAACTGAAATTAAAGAATCGTATCAGTGTTCGCAAGTAAACAACACAGACCACTACAAATATGATGAAGCTGGTGGTGTTGTCTTGCCTGTTGGCCGCCGCGTCTGCGGGCCTCATCGCGCCCCTCGCCTACTCGGCGCCCTATGCATACCCCGCGGCCCTCGCCTATAGCACGCCCCTCGTCGCGCCCTACAACTATCGCGGCCCGCTATCCCTGGCGCCGGGTCAGCCCGCCAACATCCTCGCCGCTGACGGCAGGCCTCTCGACACCCTCGACGTCAACCTGGACCGCGCCGCGCACTACACCGCCAAGGCGTTCGACAACGGATTCCACCTGCTGAAGAAGCGTTCCGTGCTCGCCCCGGTGATCGCCGCCCCCGTGGCCCGCATCGCGACCCCGCTGATCGCGCCCGCTGTACACGTGGCCTACCCTGCGCCCTACGCCGCCTCTTACATCGCGCCTCACACCTACTCTCGCACAGCCACACACGTCGGACACGTCGCACATGTCTTGTAAACTTCATAATTATGATACACTCAAATAGAAATAAAATATATTAAATAAATTTACGTTTAACTTTATTAATATGTCAACCAATAATAACATTTACTTGTTTCAATAAAGCTTAAATAAATGGACTAAAAGTCGACTAAAATGAATATTAGCCAAAGTAATATAACAAGGATAATAACTATAGTAAACAAAGATAACCTTTTCAACACACCAAGTACTTTATATGAGAACTCCTATTTCATTAATAGATTTTACAATTATGCTACAGGAAAATCAATAATGTAAAACATTTCGCTTGAGCACTACTGACATTTTCGTTCAACCATGATAAAAGCAACAATAGGCATATTATTATGGTCAAGACAACGGACTGCGAGATATACACAAGATGGTCACAAGTTCGAATCCGACATTCGACTACTGGTATAACCCAAATCCTAGAGCAAGCTAAATGTTAGTTGGAATAATTAAAAAAAATATATATTAGTAAATTATTTTTCGCAATCTATCGTCTGTGCTACAGTTCTCAATCTAGTACAAGTCAAAAGGCTTTTAGCTGCTGCAATTCTGGGCGACATATTTTACAGTCAGGCTTCCATTTGATCGATTGAATAAGCCTAATAATCTAACATTTAAATTAAACCAGTATATTATTGCCTATTGTAAAAATTGTATTTAAAAGAACCAATTATTTTAATTTGATTTTAATTAATTTTCGATTTTATCCAATTTAATTTTCAATTTCTTTAAATTATTCCCCAACATTTTTCATAGAATATTCGCGTACATAAAAGAATCAAATCTCAATAAAATAAAATAAAAACTATTCCATAGAAATAATGAGGCATAAATATACATCATTAATGCCCTAGTAAACAATGAACTTTAGCTGTCCTGCAAAAGTAGTCTCGTCACGGTCAACGATGCATTCCGGTGACGCCTATCAATTTATTGTGAGAATGCATCTATATAAGCGGATAGCTGCGGTGTCCCAGCATCAGTGTTTACACGTCCAGTACATAACACAGACCATTTCAAGATGATGAAGCTGGTGGTGTTGTCCTGCCTGTTGGCCGCCGCGAGCGCCGGAGTTATCGCGCCCCTCGCCTACGGGGCGGTCTGGTCTGGTCTGGCACCAACCAACTACCGCGGACCTCTGTCCCTGGCCCCCGGACAGCCCGCCAATATCCTGGCAGCCGACGGCAGGCCTCTTGACACACTAGACGTCAACTTGGACCGCGCCGCTCATTTCACCTCGAAGGCTCTCGACGGCTTCCACCTTCTGAAGAAGCGCTCTGTTGTTGCTCCTGTCGTTGCTCCCATCGCCCCTGTTGTCGCTGCGCCCTTCGCTCCACTGATCAGTCACACTGTGCCTCTTGCTTACAGTGCCCACATCACGCCTCTTGCGGTCGGCCATCACGCAGCCATTACCCACGTCTTGTAATCAACTGGAACACAATGAATTAACATACAAATAAACATTTAAATTTAATGTCAATGCATTTTATTAGTTTATTTTATCTCACGTCTTTACTATTATATATCCCATAAGTAATAGTTTAGTTAAAGTAACAATACATTTTTGGACTATCAATTTTCATCACTGTTGAAATAATGTCAAATGGCAGGTCTTTTCGGAGGTTGGGTATGTATTTTAGACGAAAGCTGCGTAGAACAAGGATGTGGTGCAATAACCCTATAATACCCTAATAACCTAGCTAAAGAGTCTCCTTTCTTGACATGATGCATATATAACATATGTTTAATAAAAACATGATATAAGCAAATATTCGGTTGAACCGTTAAGACAAAAGTATAACAAACAGATAATTTTATTTACAAATATATAATATTAGAATTAAAATTACATAGAAAAATTCTATAACATTCATAAAAAGACGAACAGGTTAAATCAATAAAATTGTATTACAAATTAATTCCCTTTTCTTTTATTACTTCTCCTTCTGCTAGCTCTCTTCTATACTACACCCTAAACTATTCTGTAGACTTGCCTAAGTAACTTTTACTTTGATTTATCCGTAGCTATGCCAACTTTCTTAGCGCCTCGATTTCCACCATCCAAAAAAACCAACGGTGTTTTGCCTACGGCTCCCGGAACACCCATCATAGCATACTTAAGCATCCTAGCTCCATTTGCTGCAAATGGCCAGCACATTTTAGTGTGTCCAGTGTTAGTACATGTACATATGTGTCAAGCATAACGAAGTTACAGAATTTATAGAGGAAAGAGGCTATAGGGTTCCTGGTAATAAATTCTTCGTTATTGTTTATCCTCACATAGTGTACCAAAGAGACACTCTGAAGCATATTTCTCAGGGTTCTTTTATGTTCTACCAATGTCCGTCTTTCGATTTCTCCAAATATTGCGTTCTGCAAAATTACTATTGAAACGAAGATAATATGTAATAATTGCGCACCACACACCACCACCAAAGATTTCTTTGGTTACAGCTTTTTAACTGGTGTTAGATGCTACCTTCTTTTTTAAATTCTCCTGAAGTTAAAAATGCAACTTTTATTTTTTATTAATATAAAAAGGACCGTTTTTCTTAACGAAAAAGGAAACAAAAGTATAATATCCAATCAAACGTAGTGTCCATTTGAAACAGGATTTTCTTACGATATCAAACCTAAATCTATTACTCAAGTTCATATAAATATATTCCTGTTCTATTGAAATATATTTAAGTTCTCTAGTCAAAGACACGCCGTAGCCGGAAAAATTACTTTGCGAACGAGACGTACTGTAAATTACGTTCAAGATCCGTCGATGCTCTTTTTCCTTAAAACTGTAATTAATTTCGATTTTTTTTTATTTCCGCCAAAAATGCTAGAACATATTAAACGTCTCTAAAGTGATTGGAACTTTTAAAATAATCTCTATATTTAGCTCTACGAGCTAACTAGCTATTAAAAAACACGCCTTATTTCAGATGCTTTTTATACAAAAATGTACACCGAGAAGTATGAAAGCGTTACTATCATACGTTTAATGTAAACTTATTAATAGATTTAGCTCAAACTTTTTATTTAAATAAATTAAAGTTTTTATCCCTGGAATTTATTACAGGAAATATGTGTAATACATTAATTTTGATAACTGAATGATAGAAGATGCTATTAAATTAAGCAATTGCTGGAAGCAATGCTCTTGTATAATTCGCGTATTATAGACGATAGTCTAATTAAATAACACGGACAAATTGACAAAATGATTACAGTGACAATTTCACATATATAGTCAAGAATTTAAATCAATACTACTTTCTGATTGAATTATGCAAACATGAATGTTTCACATATTTACCCCGATATACATTGAACCTAACTTGTCATGTTAATGTTGTCTCGTCACGGTCACCGATGCATTCCGGTAACGCCCATCTTACTCGTAGAATGCACCTATATAAGAGCATTGTTGCAATGTCCCAGCATCAGTGTTTACACGTCCAGTACACAACACAGACCATTTCAAGATGATGAAGCTGGTGGTGTTGTCCTGCCTGTTGGCCGCCGCGAGCGCCGGAGTTATCGCGCCCCTCGCCTACGGGGCGGTCTGGTCTGGTCTGGCACCAACCAACTACCGCGGACCTCTGTCCCTGGCCCCCGGACAGCCCGCCAACATCCTGGCGGCCGACGGCAGGCCTCTCGACACCCTGGACGTGAACTTGGACCGCGCCGCTCATTTCACCTCGAAGGCTCTCAACGGCTTTCACCTTCTGAAGAAGCGCTCTGTTGTTGCTCCTGTCGTTGCTCCCATCGCCCCTGTTGTCGCTGCGCCATTCGCTCCACTGATCAGTCACACTGTACCTCTTGCTTACGGCGCCCACATCGCGCCTCTAGCAGTTGGCCATCACGCAGCCATCGCCCATGTTTTGTAAATATCGTATAAAGCACGGAGAATTGAAATACGAAAAAAATTTATAAAATATACATATAATATTCTATAATAACTTTATTTTATTTATCTTTATATTCGAATTTACTTATACGTAGTTTGATGTAACATCAAAAAAATTAAAAAAAAAATAGAAACTTCTCCCTACTAGGTTGAACAGGAAAATTTTTTCAGATATATAAGAACAAAACTAATTTTAAATTA
Organism: Papilio aristodemus; assembly: GCA_016277805.2. Lineage (NCBI taxonomy): Eukaryota > Metazoa > Arthropoda > Insecta > Lepidoptera > Papilionidae > Papilio > Papilio aristodemus. The sequence continues at coordinate 3,551,408 of JAABKM020000004.1, read as the reverse complement.
AAACGATAAATGTAACGAAAGTTCTTATAATAATTAATAATTATAAATGAAAACTGTACCTTTTACAATCTCAATTCCAGTGTTTGACTAATTTACTCTACTTGATCCTAATATCACGATCACTAATTTCGGTACACTCTTAATTATATTTAGAAAACAATTACCTAAAGATACACAAGTGCAAAACAAAACCCTCAAATATGGCTTAGTCGATCTCCCATCGTTCGTTTAATTTTACATAAGAATTAAGTCAGTAACAATACTTAATGGTTTGGCAACTAGTGATGTAATAATTAAGTAAATTACTTAATTATTCCAGCACATAAATAAATAAGGCTTTATGAATCTTGTCCACCAATTTTTAAGGAAATTAAAAAGTATTCATACATCTTCAGTATTGACGAAAATCAAATTATCTCACATGCTCTACTATAATCTTCACTGGTTTTTTCCTGTTAATGTGTGGGACATAGATATATACCACATGCTTTATTTTCCGAAGGGGTAGATGGTAGTGCAACTAGTGCACCCACTTTTTGGTTTATATTCTTCCGTCACGAGATTTAATAAAGGTAATGTAATATGCCTATTGCCATATCGAGCACAAATTTCAAACTGCGGGCTGATATCGAGCTGAAAAAACTCAATATTATTTTGTCCAACTCGGGTCTCGAACCCACGCCGTCAATGTTGCAGCCGTACCGTAATAGAACTGCACCACAGAGGCAGAACGCACGAAAGACGGACAGAAAAACATACAGCTAAATGTGGGTATACAAGGTAGGCAAACGAAGAGGGCCCTCTATCTACCCCTTTGCTTCGTACATGGACGTAAGGTACGTTTTTTAATTAATACATATAACTCATTCCAAATGCCGTATAAGAACATAATAAACGAAAAGGTAGGTCAATCTATTCGAATTTCAAAACAGATCGAAGCGAACAGGTCAAATAAATCTTTGCATAATTATTAAAAAAAAACTGTAAATGGAGAGGACAAATGGGGCAAAACAAAAAATATATTTATGTAACTCTCTTTTTAATCTTAAAACTATTGAAATATTATGTACAATTCATATTTTTAACCATGGACCAAAGGAAGTCCGTGACCCCAGGCACCCAAACCCCACGGTCCATGAGCTGCAGCCAAGCCGAGATGTCCAGCGGCGGGGATGGCAAGGGGTGCGGGTGCTATCAAACGGGCGGAGTGAGACCACGCCGCGGCCACGGGCGCGGCGGCTAGCCAGGGGGCAGAGCGCTTCCTCAGAAGATGACCACCTGCGTGCTCCAAAGCTCTAGCGGTCAGGTGAGCGGAACGATCCAAGTTCACGCTGAGAGTATCCAGCGGTCTGCCATCGGTAGCCAAGATGTTGGCAGGCTGACCTGGAGCCAGGGAGATAGGTCCGCGGTAGTTGTATGCACGAAGCCCTGCCGGGACGATGGGAACGGGTGCGGCAACAGGTGCGGCGAGAGCACCATGAGCGGCACCGATCAGAGGAGCGGCTAGACCTAAGCCGTGACCCCACGCGCCCCACGGAGCGAGGCCGGAGGGACTCGCGGCCGTTAGGGCCAGCACAAAAGACAACACCACCAGCTTGAACATTGTGGTCTGTGTTGTTATCAGTTTACTGATCGACTGTTCTAAAATCCTAACAAGTTATAGCTTATATACCGTTCCGTACGATAGGCGTTATCCTAGTTATCTTTCTATCACAGAAATGTATGCTTTGGGGCGTTGTTCAGCGAATAATCTCAGCAAAGAAACCCTTGAACCGGGCGGAATAAGAACTTTTATCAATTAACTACTCTAGAAACATTAATATATTAAGCTAGATATGATACTAAGATTTATCATGTCCACCTTGAAAACCTTGGTAAAGGTCCATTCACTTCAATGATTCCACTATGATATAGCTGTAAAAGTCTTACTGTAGGACATATTATATTATTATTTTAATCTCTTATTGTATTACGAAAGTGAAGACGACGAAGACCTTAGCAACAATCAAAACAATTATGAAAGACTGGGTGAAAAGAAACAGCGAGTGGAAAGTTACATATGGTCTAAACATAGCTTCGGTGGCGACATGTTACACACCCCACACTTTGTATGTATGTATATTCGCCGCATTTCTACCCGTTATTTGGTAGTAAAAAGACAAGGTGATTTTAAACCTCAAAAGTAAGTTTTATTAACGTTAATTATTAATGTGCATATTAAATTTTATTTAGATTGATTGCACAGTGTCTTAAATAAGTTTTTCCCGGCATTCTGTTTCAAAGTTATATTTTACGTTTAATAAAATTCTAATATGACACAAAAGTAACATAAATTAACGAGTACATAAGTATCGTGTTACTTTTGTTCCCATATTGATTTACTTACGTAGGCTTTCCATTTGTGTTTTTATTTCTGCAGAAAGCCGCGACAACACTTCAGAAACACCATATGAAGACGTAACTACATGAAACCGTATCGAACAGTGGCTAAAAAGCAATAAAATATGATGCAAACATCACAGCCCTGGCAGTAAAATATATTGTTTGCATCTCTTTTATAAATACTTCGTTGGCACAGTTGTACATTATGGCTTCATTGCTGAGGTCCCGGGTTTGAATTCCGAAACTGGCAAAGTGATATCAAGTTTTTTTTCATTTCGAGTCTGCCCAGAGTTCGAAATTAGCTTTCTAGCTAGAGTTCGGAATTAGCTAGGCTTGCCCTATATCACATCATAGGATAGAAAAACGTATGGCGAAAAGTGGATGCGCTAGTTTCACCACTGGCTACCCTTTCGGGAAGCGCCAGCGGGTTTTTGCTTCATTCTTGACTTCTTTCGTAAAGGTATTTCACACTTTTCTTAAGATGTCTCTTATTCTGATTGCTGCAACGCTGGGGTCCCGGGTTCGATTTCCGAGTCGGGGAAAATGAAATTGGGTTTTTTCAACTTGTTATCAGCCCGGAGTTTGGAATTTGTGCCCGATAAGGTGATAGGCTCGCACCCTATCACATCATGGGACGGAAAAACATATGGCGAAATATGGGTGCACTAGTTGCATCTCTGCCTACCCCTTCGGGGAATACAGGCGTGAGATATGTTTTTTTTCTCTCATTCTATTCGTAAAGATGTGTAATTAGCTGTTTGTTTCTATTCCCTCAAAACCGGCGTCTTTCCTAAAGCCTTCAAACATGCTATTATTATACCAATTTACAAGTCTGGTGAGAAAAAGGTAGTCGGTAACTACAGGCCTATCTCCATTTTAACATCTCTATCGAAGGTCTTTGAAAAGATAATTAATAATCGCTTAATCAATTATCTTGAATACAACAAACTTTTTTCTCCTAACCAATTTGGTTTTCGTAGAAATAGGTCCACTGCAAATGCGGTTCTTACATTGACTGAATTTGTTGCAAAAAATCTAGACACCAAAAAGAAGAGCATTGCTTTGTTTTTGGATCTCGCGAAGGCCTTCGACACTGTGTCGATACCTCTATTGCTTAACAAATTAGAAAGCCTAGGAATCAGAGGTACACAACTTAAACTTTTTGAAGACTACCTCTCGGGAAGAACTCAGAGCGTTAAGATAGGGACTTATACAAGCGATCCATTAATCGTTAGCTGCGGTGTACCACAGGGCAGCGTACTTGGGCCAACTCTCTTCCTAGTCTACATCAGTGAGCTATGCAACCTTCCAGTCGATCGTGGCAATATTGTAGCTTACGCTGATGACACAGCTGCTATTGTTGAGGCGGAGAGTTGGCCTGAAGCTTTTGGTGCGGCTCAGAAAGTTTTTAATGCCATCTCGTCATGGCTTAGAAACAATAAATTAACATTAAATTTAGATAAGACTGAGTATATAGCGTTCTTTATTAAAAATCTGCAATCCTTCCAATCCCTCTCAATTTTTGGGCACACCTCATCTTCTTGTCAAAATAACACTATGACTCCCAACTGCAAATGCCAGATCATACAAAGAGTTGAGTCAATTAAATATCTTGGCGTAGTTATAGACAAAAACTTAAATTTCACTGAACACATAAACCAACTAACGGTGCGAATACGAAAGCTGACAGCGGTTTTCAAAAACATTAGAGACTGCGCAGACGAAAATATAATCAAAATTCTTTATTATTCTCTTTGTCAATCTGTACTAAACTATTGCAACTTATCCTGGGGTGGTACAAATAAACGCACGCACGCACGCACTCACTCACGCACGCACGCACGCACACACGCACGCACGCACGCACGCACGCACGCGCGCACGTGATGTCATCAAAGAAGGTTGGAACCTTGGAATTGAGGTTACAATAAATAGCCACCATCCCAACGTGATCTGTTGATGATTCCACAGTAGGCAGTAGAAACACTTTTGTAGGGAGAAAGAAGGGCACAAGCCCTAAACAATCCATTCCTCCGGATGAAGTGACAATAAATCGTGTGACCTATCCACGTGATAGGTCCTACTTTTGATGTTCTACATTATGGGTCTCATAACTTGCCAATTGAACCACTTGCTTGTTTTCTACCTTCGATAATTGGGTTGTAAACTGTTTACATGAATTGGAAATAATTGTATTTTACTCTAATGTTTACTTATAGATTTATGTTCAGGGTTTGGTAAGAGAGCAAACAGCAAGGTATGATAAATAATTACCGTCCGGTGTTTACCGGACGTTACTATATTGTTCAGTATATGTCTATTACTTCGTATCTAAAGAGTATCGTCATTGTCACAGTGCAGAGCTTTCAAAACTTGATGTGGGTAATCATTGTAATCAAATAAATTTATAAAAAAAGCAATTTAATTATTGTAAATATTTAATTGTCATTGTAATTACCAATGCTAATATAAAACATTTTTAACTTAACATAACATGGCAGCTGTCGCTTAGTATAATGAGCAAGTAAACAGACGGCAAGAAAACACAAAGTATGAACTTAAAAGATCTTACAAGAAGAAGCATAAGAAGATACGAAAAGAATGTAAAATAGAATTTAGGTTTTACTTTTTTCGGTGATATGTACACAAATTGTAATTTTTTACCCGTGAGCCAAAGGAAGTCCGTGACCCCAGGCACCCAAACCCCACGGCCCATGAGCTGCTGCCAAGCCGAGATGTCCAGCGGCGGGAACGGCGAGGTGAGCGGAGTGAGACCACGCCGCGGCCAGGGGCGCAGCGGCTAGCAGGGGAACAGAGCGCTTCCTTAGAAGATGACCACCCGCGTGCTCCCAAGCTCTAGCGGTCAAGTGTGCGGAACGGTCCAAGTTCACGCTGAGAGTATCCAGCGGTCTGCCATCGGTAGCCAAAATGTTAGCAGGTTGACCCGGAGCCAGGGAGATAGGTCCACGGTAGTTGTATGCACGAAGCCCTGCCGGAGCGATGGCAACGGGTGCTGCAACAGGTGCGGCAAGGGCACCATCGGCGGCGCCGATCAGAGGAGCGGCTAGACCTAAGCCGTGACCCCAAGCGCCCCACGGAGCGAGGCCGGAGGGACTCGCAACCGCTAGGGCTAGCACGGAAGACAACACCACCAGCTTGAACATTGTGGTCTGTGTTGTTATCAGTTTAGTGAACAACTGTGACTAGATCCCGACAAATCATAACTTATATACCGGTCTGTTCGGTAGGCGTTATCCTAGGTATATTGTGACGTCGGAAATAATGCAACAGGGCGTTGGCTACTAATCAATCTCGGAAAAGAAACCCTCTTACAGCCAGCAGCGCGAACACTTTGACACGCGATTGGTGTCAATTTTAACTCTAAATATACGGGATTAAATACTATAACAAAGTCCATAGCAGCATTGTTTCCCCGTTTACCTTGGACGCCTTGATAAAAGGACATTCACTTCAGTGATACCAAGATGATTGAGCCCTAGACTACTACATCCCTAGACTACTATCGCTATGAAAATTTTCTTTACGCCTCTACTTAGTTTGTTTTTAATTTTATCTTTATAAGAAGCATCTAACGGTTTCTAAAGATCTCAAAATAGAAATTTATTTAATTAATGCTTGTATATTTATCCTCGATGCATTCCAAAACCATTGTGATCCGCCATCATATTATGATGAAACTTCAAAACTTTTGAAATCCTGCGAGGGTGTGGTCTAAAAGAATAAATTTAAAAAAGTTTCTAGTCTTTAATCAAACCTGTTAAACAATGTTTTGAACAATTTTTCTAAAGGGATGTTAACGAAGTTTATATATTTTAACTATTGTGTTTCATGACAATGGTTTCTAAATATAAAAATCAGTCAAGTTATCAAGGTAACCTTGTGTTGCGCGAGTACTCTCAGAGAAGAATAGCAGAAACTGCCTCAGGGTGTTCCTAACGAGCAAGTTGGCGTTGTAAAGCCGCCTCTCATATTTTAAAAAAATATAAATAACCTTATCGCACTGAAACCGCACTCCGGCTTTAAAGCTTTACTACACCACAGGTGCTAAGTTCGAAACTAATGAAGGATAAACATAACAAGAAATTTAAATCCGAACATTTTTCGTAAATATACATTTACAGTATAAAAATTTCGACTAAAATTGTAGTCTATTTCGTATTCATAATATAAGCTGACTGCCTCGGTGGCGCATTTGTCTCACGATACGACTGCATTATTTAGATCTCGAGTTAGGTCGGGTTTTTTCAATTCCATATCAGTCCTGAATGAAATTTGTATCCTATGTAACAATAGCCTCTCCCCTCTATCACGTTATGGGATGGATTTATGCTGCGAAAATTGGATATACTAGTTGCACCTTTCAGGAAGCACAGGCATAGGATATTTTTTAATATTCTATCTCACCAAGCAGGAAAATTTAAAATATAAATTAAATAATATGATTTTTAAAAAGAAATTGTTTAATGGCGAAAATATCCGATAAAAAAATTAATTTGCTGTAATACAGAACCACCCTACCTTGTAACATTACAAAAAAAACGGCATCTGGATTTTCAAAGTCGTGTTTATTAAAATATCCTTAATAAATTATAAGATGAGCTTATCCAGATGCTCGTTCGGTCAATGAACTCTTTCCCTCCAGAATAATATTTCAATTTCATTACACTAATTATTTAACAGCTCCTATATTTTTTCCACAATTACGACGAGTTACCTGAAAATATATTTTTTTTTAATTTTCTTTTATTTGTTTTCAATTATTTTATATTTAGAAGATGTTCTTATTTAGATTCACAACCACGGTAATAATTATAACTACGTATGTAACATCAATGGTAAAATGAATGACGTCAAACGTATTAATGCGTGTTTGTACGGTGTACAAAAAAATTTACATCGTGAAGCTAAGGAACTTAACTTAAGTAACCATCTTGTCACTAACGTAACCTACATATTATAAATAGATATTAACAATTAACTTATCTATGACAACTTTTAAACACATTAACTTAGTTTAACTTAACTATGACAATTTGACAACTGTCCAGAAATGATAAGTTAAAATGTCAAATCAATGCTTCTTAAAAACAAACAAACCTCAAGAAGATGGCGGCCATTACACTATTTAATTTGTGGAAACGGTGTTATAAAGTGAAATGAAATTATATAATATAGATATTTAATGTTACAAGATAATGTAAGAAAAAGTTGGTTGCCCAAAATATGTTGGAAATTACGACTTCTAACGTAAAAGGTTGTAAAAGTTTTTTATATAAACTTTTATTTGGTATACAATCATACGTTCTAAAAGTTTATTTATATAGTTTGTTGGTCGCATGTAACGGAATGAGAGCGCAACAAAACTAGTTTCGAGATATATGCAGCCTGTGTCATGATTACGGTCCAAATAATCACGTAAATTTAAAAAAACAAATATTCACGAAAATGTGTGTTTTAAAAGAAAACAAATTAAATTACTTACTATTTATTGTAATAAGAATATATATGTAAATCATTAAAAGGAAAGATTTTTTGTAATGGATAAATTCAGAAACTATCGAACCGATTTTAAAATTTATTTGACTCATTCAAAACTATTTTTTTAAGCTATGTGTCATTAATTCATGGATGTTTTATTCGTTCAAGTTTATTTTTGTTTTTTTTTTATTTCATTCCGTAGTCTGGAATTTGTGCCCGATATGGCGATAGGCTCGCCCCCTATCACATTATGGGACGGAAAAACATATAGCGAAATATGGGTGCATTAGTTGCACCTCTGTCTACCCCTTCGGGGAATACAGGCATGAGATATGTTTTATTAATTCATCTTTCTAAAATTCCTCCAGCCCACTTACAGTTACAGCTTACTTACTCTTATGTTAATTCTATACATACATACATATGGAAGGCTAACTTAGACATTTCTAAAGAGGCAACAGAGCTGAAGAAACTTTTTGTTGTTATTTATGTCAAAAAGATTTCAATTATTAGTCTTTACAGTTCAGTTACGATCTTTAAAAGGATTATTTCTAATTTAATAAATTGAATTTTCAATTTTTAAAAATAATGAAATTTAATAAAATTAAATAAATATTTCAAAACACAATCAGCAGTTACGGTAAGTAATGACAGAGGCTTTGGCTAACGCAATTTTATAGCACTCCCCAGTGCGCATACCTCTATAATCTTGTCTAAATATTTTCTACTTTAGTTGTAAAGCGGAATGAACGCTGCCCTGTTATTATACTAAACTAGTACTTATTAATTTTAAAATCGCATTTAAATTCGTCATTTTAATTATAACTATACTGTGTTACAAAGACAGTGTAAACGAAACGAATCTCAACTAACTTCACTTTGCGTTTGAAATAACGATGAGTTCCAGTAATATTTATAACACATTGTAACTATATTGAGAGATTAAGTTCTTCGCTTTTTTAAACAACTCGCCCTATACCATACGAAGCCTTTCTATAATTTTTTTGCCCCGTTTTATATCTCTGTGTCCATCTTCTTATGTTGTTTATAAAAAATAAAGATTCCAAAAAAGTCATTTTTAATTTGACTTTGAGCATCTGAACACTTTTGATCCATAAATATAAAATATTCGTTGCAAAATAAACAAACCGAAGGCCGTTCATAATAAATTATTGAACATAAATACTTTGAATGACCTCAGACGGCATAATTGTAACACCGACAGAAATAAAAGCATTTTCATAAAAACATGTCAACTGACAATAAGGAACTGTTACGTAGATTCAATTGAACCGATATATGTTTCATAAATTAAATTTTATTGGCATCGTGTTCTTGCAAAACGCGAAGTTATAGAAGCGAGGCGTTCGCGGAAAATATTTTGAATGTAGTCACTTTTGTTTTTTTCTACAAATATTGTATAATTATTGTCTTTTATCCGCACGTTACAATTTAGAATATTTACGTAAAATTAATAATAATAATATATGTTACTGCCTTTAAAGAGGTAGACAGAGGTTACAATTCGTTCAGATCTTGGCACACCTCTCTCGCTTCCCATACATTACAGAAAATAATTGAATTATAAATAATTGATACGTTAAAAACTTTCCAACTCTATATCTAAATTTCAAGATATTAATTTGTATGAAAATGTTGTCCGTAATAATACAAAGACATAGTTATTATTTTAGCAAATTATATTTCATAATTACATTTGTAACTTATATATTATTTAACGACTGGTGAGGAGGAAAGCCATGGATAAGACGCCACGCAGAAGAAGAAATGTAGAGCGACTAGGTCGGCCTAGTGAAGATGGACGGGAAATAGTGGATGCTGTAAGAGGAGATCGTATAATATATCGATGAACTAGTCTAAGCTGAAACAAGATTCAGAAAGTATAAATTTTATTATTATGTTTATAAATATATTAATAAAAAACCTTAATAATACTTTATACATATTTTTTTAAATATCATTTTAGATTGTAATTCAAAGTTTAACGCAAAACAATCCCAGAATTAGATTATTCGGACTGTTTCTTTTTGTGACTTACTAATAGTATTAAATTGTTTTTTATGATAACATATTTTATTTTTATTTCCGCTTTCGGTCTACGAACGAGCACGCCAAGGTTAAACGGTGGTCGAAGCAAAAACACAACACAAAAACATAGAGATAATTATAAATCGATACAATGAGATCAATAGCGATTCGATTAGGGAATTAAATTACACAAATGTATAACAAGTGATTTATAGTACGAGGTCTTAACTGACCAAGAAATTAAACGTAGTGCTTGACTTATAGCGCTCAAACACAGATGAAAGACTTGAATCGTTAAAAACAAATATTATTTAGACACCATATTTGAAACATCTTTGTTCGTTTGAGTTCCTTTTATATGTCAAAAGGTTTACATTTCCTACGCTTTGGTACAATTATATCTACTATAAATTTTGGACGAACGGATTGAATTCTTTCGCCCTAGTTAAATATTAAACGAAAATACATAGCTCATTTCAATTTAAATTCCAGATAACAAATTTAACATTTCTTACAATCGAAAAATAAATCACATTTAATCTATAATTTTAAAAATCATGATGACCATTTGTATTTAATTAAAAATAACAAGCAAACAAAAATGGAATGGACCTCATAATTGCGGGATTTGTTTAGCGCGGGAAGTGGGCAGTTTAATTGAGCTGGTTACAGCGACCGTGGATTGCCTTGATCTAGTAGGTAATATTTAACGCCTGACCACCGCCTGCCACTTACCACTGAAATAATACGAGTAATGTTGACCTGTCTATAAATTTTTAAAACTTCACCTAAAATCATAAATTATAATTACTTACTAAACATTACTTTTGCAAAAGGCGTGAAGTTAAAAACCAACAATTTAAATGTAAATTTTGTATGTAAAATAACACCGATAGCAACACTTCAAATCGCAAAAGAATGTAACCGCAGGCCTAAGTCATAAAACACCTGTTTCGTCAAAATCGAAGAAATTGGTAAAACATGTTTAATGAGAGCCGACGATCCCTTTGTTAATATGTCAACAATAGTAAAAAGCTGCAAAGATAGCATTCATTACAAATTTTTACTGCCTATAGCAGGTGTTGTTTCGGTTTGGCCAATAACATATGCTTTCAAACTTTTGGACAGTAGTGATATTTTTTCATAGTAACCATGCACGCAAAACTAGACATACAGAATGTTATTAAATTAAAAAACTGAATTTTTTAACATCAAGGTACTTAATACAACAGAAAATATAAATCATTTAACAAAAGTTTTTTTAAAAATATACAATCTTAATAGGTCGCATAGTTATGTTAATAGAATAAAAAGAGATTGTGACATTATTAATTGATTTAATGTTATCGCGAGTTACTTCAGGATGATGAAATGTGCGTGGACCATTTCATCAGGAACAAGTATGGCCCTATGTGCCAGTAGCTTGTTTATTTCCGAAACATTTTAGAAGGGAAATATTAAATAGTCAATGTTAAATATTTTAATAGAACATAATAGATACGATGCTAATTAATTCTATAAACAGCCGTAAGTTTTATAATTAAGTTATTTTTTTTCCATATTAAAAATTTCGAAAAAATATTTACAAACTTACGCCCGTCATTCACAGAGGTAGGCGAATTATCATTTGGCGCGGTCGTGGTACACCTTTCTTGTTTCTAAGGCATTGTTGGCAGATAACCTTTACTAAGCTCTTCATTTTTTCAACTCTTTATAATGTCAAATATTTAAAATAATTGAAAAATAGCGCTTATTTTACTTAGCGGTAGTAGATAAGAGCGCTATGATAAGCTTCCAATGAGATACGTTATTGAAAGTCACGGATGATAGGTTAGAAAATTTAGTTTTATTAGAAAAAACGTTTATAAAATACTTACTTTACTCTTCAAAGTTAAAATAATCAAATATAATTTTTTGTTTACAGTGCCATCTAGCGGTTGAACTGTAAAACGGGCAGACATACTGTATGACCTAAGTATTTATCTGAGTACTAAATCACAGATGGCTGTACCTGCACTTTGGATTTAGCGCCTAAATTTATTTCCTGATGAACTTAAAAGATATAAACAATATAATCATAATACTTAACAGGCAAACGGAAATACAAAAAAATCACATGAATACGATTTGAATAACATTATGCAAATTAAGATTCATGTAATATTATACAATAAGTTTACATTTGTTATTGTTTCATTATTTTAATGTTAATTAAAAAAGAGAAAACAAGTACAAACAAAGCTTACATTAATTCTACATGAATTAAGAATTTGAAATCGTTTGTGATGAGATTAAGGAAGGAAATTAATCGATAAAATGCACATATCAATGAAAGTTTGCAGTAATCATTTCACCATAAGCAATTTATGTGAAAAACAAAAGGTCTAATCATTCTGCTATTGATTAACTTTGGATCAAAATACGCAACGCCTTATTTTGTCACTGCGTGGACCTTAACGCTTTTGTAGTGGTTTATAATTTACAATAATTATAAGTAAAATGTTACCTAACCTTACAAGAAAATAGTATTTATGGCAGATGGCGATAATAATCTTATAAATGGTTGCGTTTAAACCTACAACATAAGTTTCGCAGCCTGCATTCTAATCTACCTATTGTCTGAACAAGATTATCAAAGTGCTTTTACAATCTTAATCAAATATCTTTTAAATTTTAAATCACAATCGATTTATACTTTCTAACCCCTATTATTAATGTATCTATTGTACAATCTATAATTTAATAGAAGAGTTACCTTTTAAGATGAACTAATCCACAATCCATTAGACTTTTATC
>JAABKM020000004.1:3427927-3442246 GCA_016277805.2 Papilio aristodemus | reverse complement strand
CAATTTTTACGGTTTCTTCGGATAAAAGCGAAATTCAGTAACTCTTGCAGCCACGTAACGTTTCCTATTTCAACTAAATTCCTGTTGTGGAAAAATTTAAAGGTCTTCTAAAAATTAAACAAGAAAAGTCATTAAAGAATTTTACCAAAGTTGAAATGGCTTTATTGTTTCTTGTATGCCGATTCTTTCTCATTTCTTTCCATACATTTACGTAAAAAAAGAACTTTTAAGTACTCAATTATATACATAAAGATAAAAATATAAGATATTTAATTTTATGTAATAACTCTATGACCAGGAAAATGTCTGTTATTTTTATATTTTATAATTTCAATTTTTGAAGTTGCTCACTATGATAAAATAAATGTAAGAATGATTGTCTATTCCCACAATCACTAGATCATGCTGAAGTAATTGTAAATTCAACAAAATAACAAAAATGAATACAGACATTACTTTTAAAATTTCATTGTTGTCAGCATGATCGATTAATTCCTGTGTTTATACATACGTATGAATAATGATGATCAGTTTATTCCGATAATGAGTTTTGTTTTCTGTAATAAAATGATAGATTACATATTTAGTTAAGAAATGAAACCTAGACATTTTAAATTTGAGTACCAAAATATATCGCGTAGAATCATCGATTTTTTTCACAAGTAGTTCTCGCAATTTCATTTCCCAAAGTATCAATATTATTATGGTTATGTAACACAAATGCTATATGGGCTTTACAAAAACCTAACGCACTTGCAGAATGAATTTCTGCAAACGAACGTTGTGTGTGGCCTTTTTATATTAATATCGCAACCAAGGCTCGCCGCTGCATCTGTACATTCTTACGATCTGATAGCATACAATAAATTGGATTACGTAAGGCGGGAAGCATTGTATGTGTTATTCTGCCTCATACAGTTACAATGCTATGACGAATCCAGCTCCGTTGACATCATCAGTTAACAATCAAACGATGGCATCATTATTGTTTTGACACACTTATATTAAATTATAACTGTGTCTACTTAAGATTACCACTTTGAAGAGGGAATTCATGCATACTTTATACATCGTAATTGTCCTTTGTTATATATTACCTATTGCGTCTTTTTATTCAGGATAATCATAATCAAGAACTAATCAATAGCATTGACTTTAAAATAAAAAACGTGTATGAATATTAAAAAAGACCATAATATTAAATAATTTTGGTGGCACTATGTACACGATGAGACTTTTGGCACATTACGATATATGTATGTTACTTCATGTAAATAACACATATATAACAGTAAAGATCAATACTCGTCATGAATGTTGGAATGTCCACGTTATGTTCTATTATATTTACATTCAGACATATATATTGTAACGTCATCATCGTGCTAATGTAACATAAACGACCTTAATTATATCATCTTTCTATTCTAAAAGGTTCTAAAAGTTATCTTTTCTAAAAAAAACACCTCTGCGCAAAGAATATGGAATACATGGAATACCTCTCCACCAAAGATGTCCTAATGAACTTATAACAATAATAGATTAACGAAGTAAGGCTAGACACACAATCAGTTATTAATTACTTATTTACTAAGAGTTTTGCGAAGCATCTATGTGCGTACTCTAACTACGTTGGCATTGACCTTAATAGTTTTCTAGGTGATAAGATATACAGTTGCGCAACAATTTGTAAAAACGAAAAGTCACAATTAGCGCCGGCTCCTAACAATATCGCATCATATTCGAGCTCGTCTTCCGCCGCGTCACTACCCACGGCGTGATTTTTTAATACACACGTTTAACGTAACACAAGCTGATCATCGAATTATCATGCTGATAGTTAATATAGCCCTGCGTAGCTAGTAAATAAATCTTGCGCAATAAAGCTCAATAAAAATAAAACTTTGAACCTAATTTGCAGCATTGAGCATGTTATTGTATCATGCGTAAATAATTGACACAATTGCGAACCAGTCTGGTGCTCTGTTTCCGAAATTACGCGTGATATAATTATATACAAAATGAAATCACCATTCTGGATGAATATACAAATGAAATCACCATTCTGGATGTAATTGAATAGTTTATCTGAATGGTCAATTGACCATTCAGATAAACTATTCAATTACACCCAGAATGGTGATTTCATTTGTATATTTGCGTAAACCAAAGCTTTACTTACGTAGGTTATTACAGTTAATAAATAAGAAATCGGTTAAATTCATCTACCACATCTATTTATTTTCAGACATCGTACAATTACACCAAAGGGCAATGTAACGCGACCACGAACACATGTACATAGCATACTTAACCCCCCAAGTCCACACTTACACAGATTGTAATCGCGATAAAGGGGTCATGGCCTGTCTAGACAACACCCAAATCTAACGTAGTCTAGACGATTCGTTTTATATCAAACGAGATACACCTACCTTTTATATTATTTTGCTTGTTTCGATGGAAAGTATAATGTCTTAGGGTTGACGTCTAGACGATTCGTCCCAGACATTCGACGTCGCCGAACCTTCGTGACGGCCAAACTTACTAAGAAGGAGAATGGTGCTTCAACAACAAACTTATGATTTGCTTATGTAATAATCTAAGCAAATTCCTCCAGAAACTCAACATTTAAAATTTTGGTCGTAATATATTTTTATACGATATTTTTAATTTTATTTTTTTTTTATAGATTTAACTACTTTGATGTAACTTTAAATTAATTTAACAATTACAGTAATTTAACTTTATGTCTTCTATATTTAAAATGACTGCATTTACGTTGTTATATGGGCATGATAATTATAGTTTGGCATTTATAAGAAATAGCAATATTTATACAAAAATGCATAACAAAAATAATATCTCGTTAGTCACTTCCGTCAACCGCTAAAGTCAATGCATATTTCGTATGCAATGTCAAAGATAACAATCACGCGATAAACAATAATCAGTCTTTTAAATGTTGCGATAATTATGAGATATACAAAATTACGTCTTATTTTTTATAACTATTGTCATTGACACGCGTCACCTCCGTCCGCTATTGGCCTCACACCCATTACAATTCAGGGTTCTTAAGAAAAAGAACGTACACCTTTCTTAAAGGTAGGTTACACATGTCGGCCTTCTACCTATAGGTTATAGTATAGATAGTAGTATAGTAGTAGATGTCTATGGATGAAGGTAATTATTTTACAAGCTAATGCAGGCGACGATTCCATAATATTACCACATAACATCATGCAACCCTTTGCTCTTTTGTCTCTGAAAAAAAAGTTAGATATCGGTATGGAAAATCCTTGACCTACATCAACAATAAAAAGTAAAGCTGCATCGATAAAGAACATATTAAGTAAATTCATTCAGGCAGTTTTACAAGTCTTCAGATACCGTGTCCTATACGTATGTGATTCGAAGTTTATATAATTTTATACTATGTACTTTTTTTTTATTCAAACGTCTCTCGTAACGCGGGAAACATCTTACGGTGGGATTATACGAAGTAGCCGGATATTGCCGATTTTGATGTGGGCCCCACTTTCAGGTATTTGGAGGAGCTTTGCAACATTTTTGTTTTAACCATTAAAATAGAAACTTTCAAACTTTCGCATACAAGATAATGTCTAAAATACCAGATCTCGACAAAAAAAAACTGTTTTGTATTGTAGTGAGGCATTATCAAAGGTACTAAAACTATTTAAATGATATTATTTATTATTATATAAATCAAACATACATAGATATTGATTGTATAATCTTTAACCTGAGTCTAAATATAAAGTAACTACGCTTTAAAGTTATCTAATTCGCAATGATGACGTGATATAAATTAATTTTATACCTGTAATCATTAATTTGGGTTTTAAGATAACGTATTAAAAGAGTGCAAAGCAATGAATTAAATTATATCATTGTAAAAATAATAACATATCTCAAGCCAGTATTCCCAGAAAGGGTAGGCAGAGATGCAACTAGTGCACCCACATTTCGCCATATGTTTTTCCGTCCCATAATAGGAGGCGAGCCTATCGCCATATCAGCCACAAATTCCAAACTCCGGGCTGATATCAAGTTGAAAACCCAATATCATTTTTTCCGACTCGGGAATCGAACCCGTTGCAGCCGTACCGTATACGTAGTACATGATACCACTGAGCCACCGAGGCAGTTATAAATAATAATGGATCTCTTAAAATAATAAATATGTGTTAAGATGACAACCTTTTTAATGTTTCTTAGTGTATGTAAAATGACGTAGTAATATGATATTGCATATATCTTAATAGTTAATATAAAAATTTATGACAAGAACATCACTAGATGGTGTTTGTAATAAGTCATCGACACTGCAGCTGCCGCTGGCCAAAGTTGAATTCTAACATTAATTTCTCCGAAATCTCTTTTATTTTGGGACTATAACACAAAAAGTAAATACATTATTAGTTTTTCTAATCAATACATGAAATTAATCTTTGTTTTAAACTGCAAAACTCTTTTTATTTACAACTGGCACACTTTAATACATCATTTTGTTTATAAACATTTTCAATTATAACTTTTAAATACAATATTTTAATTCACAACGTTTTATAATCGTAACAAAATCGTAATCAACATCACTAATCGATATATTAATCGATTTACGTAAGTCAGCCATGTTGGATACAATATTGATTTAAATTTGTAATTATCCTCGACAGAACAGATCGTGACAAGAACACTGTTCACTGACGCGTCAAACGGAGTTCCCCGTACGGATGCTGAGTAATCCATTCGTTTGAATGATTGTTAAATAGCTAGGCTATTTATAGAAGTTGAAGGAAGCTTTGAATAAATATTCTTTACAATGTAAACAATTACAAGAAAAATAAAATCTATGCAGTTTTAAAGGATAAACATAACGTTTTCCTGTACACCATAGATTTACGTCACCAAATACAATAACATGTATCAGGTATAGAGAACATATGAGAAATATAAATTAAATGTAAAATAAACGTAAAAAATTTACTTAACTATAATTAAAATTTATCGATGTTTTGTTAAATTACACCTAACATTATAATATTTTTGCTAAGCATGTTATTTATAAACTGTTCTTTAGTGATTTTTTTTAATTGGCCATGTTTTATGCATTTTGAATAATAAAATAGTAACTATAATCAGAAGCTATAAAGAAACTAGCGTAAAACATATAGTAAGGACTTCATACGATGTAAGTAAAATGAACACGTATACCGACGTTTTTTCAGCTTTCTTGTAAACTTCACTTATAACTAAAATACTGCAAGCAGACTTTTACTTCAACACTGTCAGATCATATGCTTGGTATGAACTAGATAAATATTAAAATCATTAAAAAAAGAACCAACCCCTCTCATAGAAGGGTTGTCTACGTAATATTACTTATAAGTTTTTGGAACTTTTATCATGTTTGTCAACGTTTTATCATTATCGTTTTTTCTGCAGTGATTCAATTTTGACATCACTGAAACTGAGAATCTTGAAAAAATCTTATATGATGACAATATTAAGATTATATCCAGAAACAAAAAAAAATAACAATATTCCTGCCAAAATTATTGATTGAACAATTTCCAACAGCAAATTTTTTCCATGGAACTTCAAAAAGAATTCGCTTTGTATCAACTTTGTACACTTTTGTCTAACTCCAGCATCGGAAACAATAAAAGTGCAAGTAATCTAGACAAGGTCAATAGACGGGCCTGAAACAAGTTCATAATGAAAACTCGTGTCATGACAGAAGACCGAAATACAAAGCGCTCAAACGAAAAGTTAAACGCAATACCCTTTGTACTGCGGAGTAAAAATTTATGAGAAACATAGATGTGTTTATATTGAACAAGTCTCCGGAATGAATCATAGCTTATTCCTATCAACTAAACAATATGCTCACAAAAGCTGTTACAATTTTCAAAGACGACCCAGACAGAACGATGTAGCTAGTCGTTTATAGGACTAGGAAAAAATAAGAGGACTTAAATAAAGAAAACGCTGTAGTAGAGTCAGCAAAATCAGCAGTTGTTGCATTGAGGGACGAGCTTGGCTGAGGAAAAACCACATAGACTATCGGCAAATAGATTTATTTATTGTTAATCAAAACTTTTTCATTCCAGGTAAATATTAAATAGCTAGGTTCGAAGATAGAGTTACGGGCCAATTATTATGGATAGCATACAAAACATTGACAAACATAAAAATAACCAGAATCTATAAATTTAAAAAGTAAGATAAGTTTACACTAAATTTACAATTTTAACATTGGTGTCGTCTTTGTATCGTTTTAACATTTGAAAGATGCATGCGCCAGGTGTCACGTACTCGTGTAACAAATACTTGAGCGTAAGCGTGTTGTTTTAAAAAACGTAGCGAGGGCAGCGATGTTATTTATTTATAATCGAGAAACGAAGTCATCTTTCTTTCAAAACACTCGAAGTGGTGACTAAGTGAAGTTGGCAAAACAAGTTGCGTCACAGTGCAGTGGGCTCGGTCGTTGCCCGCCTTTTTTGTCCACAATATCTTTTAAGGCAAACAGATCGCTCGCTTGCAATCAAATGAATAATCTATTGTAAATAAAAGAAAAATACCGCCTGTGATACAATGTTATCATCAACGGGACTCAAAGTCCAGATCATTATGTTATAAGATAGAAAAACGGTTTTCCATCTGACGAAAACATCAATTTCAACGTTGTAATTTGAAACTGAAAAACGAAACGAATTGTGTATTTTTTAGTTAGCTCTAAAAATAGAAGATTTATTCATTTTTATTTCACCCCAAAATAGTCGAGTATGAAAAGTAGAAGTAAAACAGTCGAGTACTTAATAAAAAAAGTTACAAATTAGCAGTCCCCGATATCAAATAACAATTCAGTAAGAAGTACGCTCTTTACATAAAGAAGTAGACAAGAAGTATTATCTCTTTTGAAGTGTAAAATTAATTAGCCTTTTCGAATTTAAGCATTATTAAGCATTAGCATTAGTTTAAGCATATTTACGAATACCGTTTCGGGAAAGAATCCTAGATTTTTTTGAGTACTATAAAAAAAGAAGTCATTGAAAGTACGGTAATTTTACATTTCCATAAAATTATCGAGTGGAACAAACAGTAACGTTAGGTCATCGTTCAAGTGTGAAAACGCCTTAGTGTCCGGCTTCGATACTAAGAAATTGTCGGTAAAACGGTCAGTAAATGATTTGCGTTATGTTTGCATTCACTACTTCTTAGAAAAATAAACAGTCAAAGCTAATATTTTAATCGCTAGAAAAGACTGATATGATCGCCTGTTAAAGAAACGTGATAAAGTACGAAGTGTCACGGTGTTACGTATTCCTGATGTGATTAACCAATTTTTACTACAATATTTCTGTAACATAGAGGGTAGATGTAAACAGATTTTCCTGTGGCACACTCCTGGCATGATTCTTTCAGGTCTTATTCATCTATTACATTTACGCATTAAACAGTTGCCAGTATTCCTATTGATTTAAGGAGTACCCTTATGTCGATGGTGTTCGGTATATGGTGGTAACGATCGTCCCAGACGGGCGACCTTTAACACAGTCATTTGTAATATATACTCCCTTAACAATTTTAAGTTATTTTATATATACATGATTCACATCGTAGTACTGGGTCGAATTGATGAGGAAAATATCAAGTAGGAAATCACGAGACGACTGTAATAAGTAGCATGACATAATAAGACCGTAAAATTAAACGCTGCCGCTCAGTATTTATAAAAAAAAATCTCAAGTTGGCCAGATAAGAGTCGACGAAGACGTTGGTATTTCTAGTGAAGCACATTAACATAAAATATCCGACTATTGCGATGTCGACGTAGATAACCCACTTTACGTAACAACGGACGTGCATGACCCAAGGTCACGGTTTTTATTTCACCAGGTATAAGCCTCACTTAATACGTATTGTTTACTGTAATATTTTCCACCAAAATTATGTTTATCTTTCTTAATTCTGAGAACAATGGATGACGTTAAATTTGCACGATTCCGAACTGCTTAGAACTACAACTTAACACCTCCAGTTTGAAATCTATTGATTATAGAAGGAAAATTTCCACACGAACGGTTGGTATAAAAGTAGCGTGCGCTCTCTTTACAGTTATCCTAATTATCATAGACGCAAAGAAACCATGACCTGCAGCCTGTGAAGAAGGTATTCTAATAATGCGGCAATCAAGGCTAGCGGGCGGCGTGCGCAATGCGACGCTCAGACATTGCGATCGACGGCCACCAGTCACGCACGTGTATTATGCCTGCCTTGTTGGGGATTGTACAATCGATACCGGCCTTTATTTATACATTCTACAAACATCTATCGAATGTTATTAATAGTACAATACAGAAAACAAACTTGACCTGAAAACAAGTTAGACCTAAACAGTAGCAGCGAGCAGTAAAATTGATGGGACAAGGTAGTTCCAGGGAATTCTTTCAATTACTAATTGTAGCTAGTTCACAAATTGCCTTGTGTTCGCCGTACATAAGAGCAATTGATAGGTATTAATAAAAACTATTACTAACGGTTTCAGAGGTACGAATATTTAAATAAAACAAAATACTGGTGCCTTAAAGGTCCATTGCATTGTTACTGGTCTTCAGATTTGTAATATTAGCTAATACGAGTAAAGTTAAAACGGTTTCCTAAATAAAATAGACAAATACCTCCTTATTTGTTCGATTGCATTATTTAAGTAAATTATGTGCTTCCTCGTATATTTTTTCCATTCAGCAAATGTGACCAATCAGTGTTGAACTATCGATTGCGCACACACTCCACGATACGAATAAACATTATCGATTTATCGATAACGTCAGCAGATTAACAACGGCAACGATTTACGTTTGGAATTTACGTAGTGCCGAGAAATTGTACATAACATGGAACAATATAGTATATCAGTGTAGAAAAATATTAATTCGTATTATCACTTGATTTACGCAGGCAAGTCTAGCTTTAACATATCTAGCTTATGATTGAATTCAAAAATCGAAAAAATATTTTTAATACATACAATTTGTTACGCTTAAGTGTGGTTACATTCTCGACTTCTCGGCTCATTCTGCTGACCCCTTGACCAAAGATGAAGTATCATAAGTACGTAGAAAGACAGACAGTACTTAATTAAATTGCTTTGTTCTCTCAATAGCTTGAGGGATAAAAAGCGAATTTGCTTTTATTTTAATTTAAGGATTCCATATAACGATAAAATACTTGTACCCTAGAATTTGTTTAAGAAATTACACTGTATTCATTTATTTTAATAACTCGAGTGCATCAAAATAATATATAAAAATAAATATCATGCAACACACATCAAACAAATAACAGATTCAGCAATAAATCTATCTTTCACTCAAATACTCTAGATGAATAGTGTAAAAATACTAGCACTACTTTTTCTTGATCACATTGTAAACGATTTTCCAATGAAACGAAGATAAACGAATGGCATATGGAAGTTATATTTACTAATCGAAGAATCGGTGACGTTACCATTAAATACTGGACGTCTGTCAATACCAATATAATGAAAGTTTTAAAAGTTTGTATGTTTCAATGCGCTCATATTACAAACTAAATAGAAATAGAACTTAAAATTTATTTTTACATATTTCGATAGGTAGTCCACTTATTAAGAGAGTTGAACCCAATTTAAACCGAGTACAAACAACTTACACTTAGTTATATAAGACTTAAGAAGACGTAAGAATCAAATAAAAAAAAAAATAAAAAAAAATAAATAAAAAAACAACAACACATAAACAAGTGAAACGCAATATTTAGTGTCCCGTAAATCCGAGCATATCAAAAAGAAAGAGGCGTTTACGTTTAGTGACCCAGACTTACGACCTTAGTAAGACAACCTTCATCATTAGCGGAAATATACGTACAATACTATATAGTTTTATGTAAAGGTCCACCCGTGCGCCCCTCGCCTCCAAGACGCCTGCCAGCCTTGCGCTACCCCCGCCGCCCCCCGCCCGCGCTGCAGTCGTACTGCACCACGACCTCTGCCCTTTTCGCCGTAGCTTGCGCTACCCACAATCGCTATTTAGACATAAATGGCAAAATTACGCAATAATTTCATCTGCAATTTTCGACGAAATGGTGTGTTTTATGGTATTAAACCACTTTGAGTTAAGAAAACAATCCGTAATACGGATTACTAATTAAAATTTGGTTATGTCTAAATCGCAGTTTAATCAGTAAACAAACGGAAATAGAATTGTGCAAAAACAGCAACGATTTCCTGCCATCAAGTTCGTGGAATTCATAAACGTATTTATCCTTGGCCACGCGAATAGCGGCCACGGTAAATTGCAAGATATAATAATGCATTATGATGTCAATATCATCGCTTGACGCGCTGAGCGTACAAACAAGCCACGTGCCTCCAACTACAACGAATTATCCATATGTCTTCCTGTTTTTATTACAATAGTCAATGTGTATGTTTTCCAACCATCTTTAGTAGTGGTTTTTTTTAACACGATCGTAACAGTTTCAATGATATTTTTGTATGGAAATTTCTAAACCTTTTTCAACATATACCCATGAAATATTAGATCAAAATGCACGCCTTGACATGAAAAAAATAATTTTCATACCTATAATTACATTTTGTACAATTAAACAAGCTATAAAATTTAAATTTGCAACGTAAAGCAAAGATAAAAATAGTATTTAGGTTAGTTTAAGGTCAGGTCGCAGTATAATTCTATTTATAACGTTAGATTGTAACACTCCTTGTCACTCTCCACGTGAAGTGCATAAATAATGATATTTTCAATAGGTTAACGACTTGATGTAGTATATATTTGATATATGAATTTAAGAATGTTACCTAAAGAAATTTTCTGTCTAGGTAGGTGAAATAAAATATAATACTAAAGTTTTGGTTAACGCGTAAATTACTCCAACATTCGTCGATGATTTGTCCTAAACGTTACATGATACTTTCGGTAATATTCATTCAATGCAAATTAACAAATGTTTGTGTTAAATCTGTGACAATTACAATTTTCCTCGAAATTATACATTTACTATTTTATTATTTAATATATAGTTTGTATTATCCGAGGTTATATTAATGAGTATAATTTCACTGCAATTTCGAAAGTAGGCTTACGCACTGACGGGGCGTTGAGACGGAGGAGGGGGGGTGATCATTATTAATTGCAGCATGCAGCCCCGACACGAGCCAACAGGGGGTGACGGCACTGCGACGGGGGTGTACGGAGGGGGAGTACTATCGACGCGACAGCCGCTACGTCATTTACGGCGCCACGTGCGCGATCAATAGTGACGTCGTTGTGTAGGAGATGGGGCGATGAGGGAGCAAAGGGGGTACGGACGCGTGGAGGCGTCGTACTAAATAGGGTGTGGAGGCGGAGCGAGGAAGTGCGCGCGCATTGAACTCCGACCTACTTACGATTACGTTTCACAGTGCCTACGTAACGCGATCGAATGCGGGGACCGTTGAGCGGGGGAGTAGACCCGGCGCAGGCGCTGTGCGGGCGGCTGCCTTCTTAGACGATGCCCCTTGCAGCGTGCCCCAGATAACCGCGTCATTCATTGCAATCTATTGCGAAATACCAAATCCGGAAATTACTATCAAAACACAATACAATTAAGCACCATAGTCAAATAATGACGCATTTACCTTTAACCTTTAAAAAAAAATAATTGAAAATTGCGTAACATTATAAAACCATACCAACCGTTCAGTCATCTTGTTTACTATAATTAAACACAATTTCTCTTTCTTTACCGACGGGAATAAGTCTTTATTTTGTTTACTATGCATCATAATACCCATTAAATTATGGGGATTGTGCTATATGACATTCAAATATTCATTTTTTTATTTAAATAAAAAAAATATTATCTCTCATACTATCCTATCTTTTAATATCTTTCTTAAGTCAATATGTGATACCGAATAAATAAAACATATCTATGATATGAATTAATAATGTATTAAACATTATTAATTCACATTCAAATTATGTATTTTACCAACAACATCGATAAACTCAGTGACTAAGAATAGAATTATATTCAATAATGAAACCAGACGTTGAAATCTAATCTGTCTAGACGGTATCAAGACAGACGAAACCAACTTAGATCGATTTGTACCTCGACTTATTATTTTATGCATAAATCTAGATTAAGTCGAGCGGGAAGAGAAACACGGAGTTCATTCAATATTCGAAATTATTCAATATTACGACCCTATAAAAACATCATGGATCAACATCTACTGATTCGTATTTACTGAAACCATAACGTGAAAAATAAATTCAAACATTAATTACTTAAATAAATTAAAACACGATAAATTTAATTTATACATCAATCATACACGTCTACATATAAATCAATCTATATTTTTACCACACAACTTGAATAAAAAGGTGTTTTTTTATTAAATTAATTGAGTTCATAACAAGTTTTAGTTGTGAAACATTTAAATACCTATTTATTTTCTTTTTACCTCGAAGGTCGTTGTTTAAATTGTCTGCAATTAGGTGCCGTTTACCTGTGGTCGTAAACAATACAACTTAAAAACAAAATAAACAATGTTTATTATCGATGCCATACAGAAAAAACATACTCACGGCAGTATTTCCCGAAAGGGTAGGCAGTGCAACAAGTGCACACACGTTTTGCTGTATATATGTTCAGTCTCATTATCTGACAGGGGGACCAGCCTATATCGCCGACCGAGATATCGAGCCACGGGATTCGAACCTGAGACCTCAGCGTTGCAACTGTACTGTAATACAACTGCGCCAACAAGGTCAAATACAGGTCTAACTTGGTCCTACGACCGTTGATAGATGTCTGTACGACACTAGAGGGGACATGTGTAAGGACACATGTTTCAAACATGAATGCTGGCTGGTACTATGTCAATTTAATAACGTATTGCGACACGAACATGAAACTGATTGACTTGGCCTTTAGTAGAACTACTTATATATAGTACACTTCAGTTATTATAGATTAGGTGGAAAGATTTTATTTTACGTTTTGGAGTCCGTAAATCTTTATGATAGTATGTGACGATATGCCAATGGGATTTACATTGGCATCGAAACCAAACAATATTGGCTTTAACAAAAGACATCGCTAGGAAACCAAAACTGGTAAAGTAAACGTCTCTGAACTCTTATTCAATTGCTTGTATGACAGAAAAATCGTCAATTGTTGCAAATAGGTTCAGATACTGATAGC
This sequence comes from Papilio aristodemus, assembly GCA_016277805.2. NCBI lineage: Eukaryota > Metazoa > Arthropoda > Insecta > Lepidoptera > Papilionidae > Papilio > Papilio aristodemus. Next base: position 3,428,953 of record JAABKM020000004.1, on the reverse strand, counting down.
TGCTTCTTCTTTTGAATACCTAACGATATCAACAAACCGGAGATTGTTTTGTTTTAATAATAACAAATGTTTTGTTGTCCCTTAACCTCAATACGGCGACATCGATCTCAAATTCACTCGTGATCGTATTAGGTCGATGCCGACGTATATGTAGGTCAAAATTACCCTAACCTGTGTTTCATAACGTGAATCAAATAAGCACTTTAAATGCTATAAACACCTTTAACATTTGTACTTTTACATATTTTAATATTATGTAACCAAATAATAAATAAAAAGAAAAACAAGGAAAAGTGTGCGGTGATTAGAAATTCAACCTGGGGTTACAATAATTGGAATCGTATCGTTTACCTTGTGAAACAATATTAAAAGTAAAAATATAGCATTCGAATAACAGAAAGGGGCCATTAAAACGTCCGCCGTATATTAAATTAAAATGCTAAATAGAATCTTCTAAGAGGCAAAGCAGGAAGGGTGAATTGTTTATATAATTCGCCGCAAGCACTGCAATAGGCGACAGGGGCCAGGGGGCCGAGGCCAGGCGGCAGGGCCAGGGGGCAAGCTTTAGGATGCGCGCGCACGCTCGTCGCCGGTCGATACGCGGGACCCAAACAAACCGGCCGGTGTGAGCGACTGACCCATTTACACCCGACCGGGACGCCGCACCGCCAGTGCTATTATGTCATACATACTTTGATTCTATGCATAATTAAACCTCACCGATATAGATACAAATTAAGCACAATCTAGCAGTTATTTTTCCGCTTGAAAACAATTGATATCCTTCACAATTTAATGGAAAATAAAAAAGATATGTCAGAATCAGAGTATGTTTAAAGAATGTTGATAAATGCGTGAAATCTCGTCAAAATATGTTTGCTTAGAATTCCGATTATTTCCATTCATATTAACATCAAAATGTTTCTTTATCCTTGTAATACAAACCTAGAAATTACGAAATATTGGTTTACAACAATGTTTGAATTCGAACATGCAACAGTTATGTACACGGGAAAATTATTATAT
>JAABKM020000004.1:3313487-3323770 GCA_016277805.2 Papilio aristodemus | reverse complement strand
AAAGTTACACGCACAATAAGAAAAGGGGTAGATTTAACGGATTAAGTTCACTAAATATACGGAACACATTTAGAAATATTTGAACATGTTCAGACTAGAGTTTTTACTTGTTTATGTTTCGCTTTTCTTTTTTTTTTTAATTGATATTAATCAAATAACTCGTTCTTATAACGCTTAACTCGATTTTCGGATCGATCATGTCTAAGTTTTTTTTTTTTTTTAAAAAAAACATACCTCACGATTGTATTCTCCGAAAGGGTAATCAGAGTTCTATCTAGTCTACTGAAGCTTTTTCAATCTAACAATTAACTATTGTTTCAATCGAACTATCATTAGAATTATTAATTTTAATGTTGACCAATAACGAACCGAAACGATTTCGTGTTCAACGAAAGAGCGTACTCCTTCCATTTCTTTCGGTTAACATCACGTGACCCGCTTTGCCGTCCCGTTTTTCATAAAAAAATATTAGTGAAATAGTAAAAAAAGGTTTATATTATAAAAAATGAACTCTTTAATTTTTCGTACCCCAAATGCGCTTTATACTTAGACCTGCGACCTCCGAACGTAACGTTTGAATAATAACTTGTCCATCATTCTGTCAATAAAGTTGACCTAAAAAGCTTTCTGTTGTTATCATTGTAGCCAAAAAAATAGCCAAATCTATGTTTAAATACAAAATACTTTTTGTTTTTGACTTTAACCTACAGTCTACATAATATGGATGGTAAATCTTAATTGCTAGCCGACTTATGCATAATCACTTGTGTAATTATTTAACTCTACGACTTAAAAGACATTTGTGAAAAGGGTTAATTTTCTCCAGCGTCGAAGTATTTTTAGTATATAAATATTAAACTTACGTTAGTGTTACAGAAAATGTTTCTTCTACAAAGCAATGAAATATGAAACAATCACATTCAAGTGGTCGATTACAAAAAGATTAACATTTGGTACATGACATCGCACACTATCTCTCTTTGATTAAAACAATTACAAGCGTCAACAAAATTACCCACGACATGTACGAGACGTACACATTCTTGGTTGTGAGACCGTGTCAAAGTCTAATGAATTATTTGTCAACAAAATGCTCGTTTAAAATTTAAATAAAAGGGATAAAATAATTATTTCTATAAAAATGTCCTAGATGTTCTTTATAAAATCTGAACATAACCTATCTTTAAGTAATAAGTTTAAATTCCTACTAGTAGTTTATTACATATTAATTGCCATGTAAGTCTCACAACAAATCGATAATGTATAATGATCAATTTGAATTACTTTTAATTGTTTTATTCGTTTTAACACTGGGATGTAAAGATATAAAATAAATAGGGAAAATTAAAAGAAAAAAAAATCTAAAATATCTATTTATAAGATTGTTATTTTGTTTTCATATTGAATCGTGTTTTAATAAATTAAAATATAATTCTTCATTATGTTATAATTATCTTAGAAAAAATCTATAGAATTGCTTGTTACACTTTAAGAAATAATGAATCATTTCCTTACAATGAAATAAAAGAACCGACCTATTTTTAGACATTTTCATTTTCTTAGTTTTAAATCAACAAAGAGTTGAGTATCTTTTGAGTGTAATTATAGAATGAAAAAACAATGAAGTTTAATGAGGAAGTGTCGAGATAATCTTGAATTGTCATTCTTTACTGGAGCAGATATTGTTAAGAGTTTATGTTCGCAACTTTTTTTATAAGTTTGACTTGATGGATATTTAATCTTGACACATACACTGAGACTGAGTTTTTAGAAATATTGACTCTGGCAACTTATCCAATTATGTACTCGTTAAACCGCGAGGTTTATTTATTACAAAAAAATTGACTGATATCGATTTATTTATCATAATTTTAAGACAGAACTTGTGTGGACATAATAGAAATTATAAGATTTTGATTATCAATGCGTCAGTAAAATATTGATGGATTGAGTACGGATATTGGAAAAATATCTGTACCCAATTGGAAGTTGGCGACATTAATAATGTGTATAGATAAATTAACTTTTTTATTAATAAATAATTCATAAAAGCTTTAATATTATTCAAAATAAAAGTACACAAGCTAATTCAACAAAATCCTTCTCAGTGAAAGGATTTTAAGAGTTAAGTATGTATGTGTTACTTGTGGGTGTATTTATACATGCAGTAAACAGGACAGACGTTTTAAAGTGTAATTAAATTAGTTAATTTCAAGTTTGTCACAGAAGTTGCTTCAAAAGCGATTCGCATTTGTGCTTTTTGCATGAGTGGGTTGTTTGTAACTTCTAATGCGAGTTTAGGGTATTTACAAGTAAGCTTTATTAAGTAATGTACTAAGTTATTTACTGGGTAATCATCTATAAGCTACAAAATCTTGCACAACTTTGAATAGTTTAAATTTGTTGATGTCATTTTTGGGATGGCTTATATATTGAGCTGATTTATGAAGAAAGAATAACGGGAATATTATGTGACAAGAAGTGAGAAAGTGAGGCAGTACTAAAATAAGGACATGGTAGATGAAACTCATGCCTAAAAAATAAGGGTTACAAGATTATATTATATATTACATTTTTAGGGATTTAATAAAATCTGATTGCTAAGAAAAAGCATTACACGTTTAGATTGGAGAACAGTGTTTAGATTTTAAAATGAAACAAATCGAAATAATGGAATTGGACACGGAAATCTTGAAAAGTTTTAAAAAAATCTTTTAATTTCGCATCACTGTAAGATTTGTAAATAGTACTTCTTTTATTTCCCTATCTTTCTTACAAGCAAGATAGCAACTAAATAAACAAAAAAAAGGTTAATAAGAAACCATTTTTTTTTTATTTAAATTGAATAATAATGCGCAGGTGATACGATGCCTAACTGAGCAGATCTGTCAGTGCCATTTGGTCAAGGCCCGTTCCGCGCTTCAATAAATTCACTAGATTTGATATTTCCATAAATAGAGTCACACGGCAAAGTCGACCGTGACCCGCTATCAAATTATTGAGAGCTAAGTATTTGAAATTTCAAAAATGTTTAAACAATTCTATTATTATAACCAACCAACGAATTCTTTATTTCTTCACTTAGTTCCTATACGTTCGTTTTATAAAATAAATTAGCAGCAATATATTAACACAGATTTAATCTCTCATGTTAATAAAAATTTATTGTAATGTAGATTATTGAAGTTTACCTTAGTATTATAGTTGATAACTTCATTCTCGTCTTTTAACTAAAAAATCCAACCATAGTTGATAACTACTAGATTCAATAGAAGAATAAATTAAAAACAGTTCTTTTTTTTTTCATTTTATTAGTAACAGAATAAATGTTTAAATCTCAACATAAATTAAACGTAGACACAGATTTATCGTAGCGACCCTGTTCGTAACTAATGATTATTAATAGAGCCTCTGAAGTCATTGTAATAAATAATCGAGCTCCCGACCTGACTGCATGAATGTTAATAATGGTTTTATTGTAAACAATAACTCAACAAAAATAGTGAATAGTATTTTTTCTATTCATAAAAGTATACTTTAATTTAACCGATAACGCATTTGTTTGACTTACGGATGCCATATCTTTTATTACAAACTAGTAACATACGTAACTAGTAAGCTGCGGCCAATTCTGTGGTAGAGTCAACAGAACAATTATTTACCAATCCACCATGCTTTGGGAAATATTATGACGTAACAGAATACCAATGAGAAATTTTCTGTGTTTTCATTCCATCTTTCCTAGTAAAAGTCGATAAGTATCCGTAACACTCGAATAAAGTAGATCCTTTAACTTTAAATAGTCAAATGTTAGGTGCATTGTATCGTCGTAACTAACAAGACCTAGTTATAAAAACACTAATTTTTTGGACTAATATCTAAAATATCTCTTTTTTATGTAACTTGATACGTTGTTTTTATTATTCCTGCCGTAATATTCATATAGAATGGTAGTATTGAGTGCAAAGCAAGTTTTAACGAAGCAGTAAGGTTTAATTGTTATGCGCTGGCCGGTACAATGGTGTCGTTATTTCTGTTATCCAGAAAATAGCCGAGCAGATTAAAACAATTCCAAGTTTAGAGACAATTAGCCTAGTTCTACAAGCTGGCCGATATTGACTTCGCGCAATAGGCAAAATGGAAAGGCTGTTTCGATTTTATTGAAAAAACTGTTACGAGGATGATAGACGCAATATTATCACTTCTATTAAGAGTTGTGAAAGATAAATAATTAATAACTCTTACTTAATGTATGGTTTCCTTTTCTGATTAAAACAAAATTTATGAAAAAGCAATCGCCATAATATATTGTAAACTATGACGTAAAGAATCAAAAATGCTTTTAAGTATTTGGTGACTGTTTTTTAACGTTTTCTTAGTTTGTACGTATAACACATCTTTCGTTCATTTATTTCCATCGCAAGGAATTTAAACGCATAATTTTAATGCGTACGTGACAATATTTCTAAACAACGACTACAAGCAGCTTTTATAGAAGCGGGTCGCAAGGTTTATTGTTCCCATTATATCTCCTATCTAGAAAATGGCTTTGCCGATTAAAACAATTCGAACAGCTGTAAAGATTGTTACAAGGACTGTCCTTTTTACATAATGAAACTTTTGTTACTGACGAAAAAAATAACTTTATTAATTCAGTTTTATAGCTTTTACTGATAACCATTTTAACAGTATTCATTTTATTTACTTATTTTGTCATAGAATAGTATAAAATAAGAGCAATGCTATGAATCTTGAATCCAGATTCTCATGACCCTTATTTCTTTTTAGCTATATTACCAAAGTTTTTTTTTGTTTCTTTTAATATTAGAGATTTAAGGGCAATGTTAAATTAATTCTAAGTCTAAAATTACTTACATTCAAATGTTATTGCATGTTTGTCACAGTTTAACTTAAATTTTATAAATGTATTTTGAAACGGAAAAAAATATTACAAGTGTTCTTTTGACTCGCTGTCAGGTATGAAGCGAGACGTGTCACGCCAAAGGAAATGAGAGTAATATAGCATATGTATGAAATGCAAAGTGGAAAGAATTTCACACTAATTTCGCTAAAATGAAAAGTTGTCATAAAACAAATCTGCAGTTAAATTTTATTAAAGGCAGAAAAAAGTATGTTCTGAAATAAGTGTGACAATTATGTTTCTGTCGTAGTTAATTTTTAATTTTGTATTTACACTTTTCTTTAGCCTTGATACTTTACATAAATAATTAATTTTTTTCTTCTTCGTATAAAGAACATAGCTTCATATTTGTCCTTTAGGACCACATCCTTTAGGATTAAAACAAATATAAAAAGTAGAATTAGTTCATATTAGCTTACGTAATAAGCGATTGAAGGTTAATCTTAAAAACACAGGAGACGGAGAAATCTCTTGGGTCGGTGTCTACGTACTAGTTGCTTTTTGCGATATTACAAGAAAAGTCCTTATGTAATGCGTGCAAAAGAATTTTATTACCGCACCGGATTGTCATTATTTTTAATAAATTATTATTGGATCTCCAGTACGTATATTTTTAATCTATCACTATTCAGATCTGTCACTTTTTTAATGTTACACTTTTACCTCATAAGTCTAACCACGGAGATAGAGTTTGTTTTACAAGAAAATGAACTTGTACAAATTAAAAAAGTATGAATCTTGAAAACGTTCTTTTGGCGTCCTAGTTTTAGAATTCAACTTTTAATAATTAATTTAATACAACTTTCAATTAGTCATGTAAAGAAATTTATAATTTCTTTTTATGATTAAACTATATCCACAATAAAATTGTATTTAGGCGACAAAATACAATGAGTATTTTGTCTCTACATAAATGAAAAAGACGAGTTAGCGAAGCAAAATATAAAGAGTCGGATAGTGCCCACGTTTCAATACAAATGCAAATCTACTCTTTTGAAATCCGTTTTCAAAAGCTATCCATTTTTACACCGAGTTTATATTTGCCACGGACTTAGAAGTTGCAATTGATAAGAGTTTGCACTCAAAGTAGTGTAGGTACTAAAAAGTATAAGTAAATATGGACTTAAAGAATTTTTTGTGATGTTATGTGAAGCCATATGGTATATAAATATATAGAATACTTTGCTCATACATTTCTCTCGCAACTCTTAGTTACAACTACTACTTCCTACTTCCTATGCATTGATGCGGATGCAGGCAGCAACGCCAGCGAACAGCTGTCAACCCGCTGAGGAAGCTTGCAGCGCGTTGGCTATACTACAATGATTTTTTTTAGATGTTACTGAAAGCATAAATCTACGGATATTCGACTTCAAGCGTTATTTTTAATAAAAATTACTCCACTTTTCCATTTCCAATGTTGGATATATATATAGATAAAATCATAACAAAGTCACTTTATTCATATTCCAGACTTTCATCATATTTTCCGCCTACCCCCCAAGTAAATCAACCCAGTAAACCATGGCCGATCCTGATGATGTCTCCTATACATCTATATGTATATAACTTACCTTATTAAAAACAATACAATATAATTATAAACTAGTAATGCTCTTTATCAAATCTCAAAAGACAAAAAGGGGACCAATCGTCAAAGAAACGACGACAAAAGTTTACATGTACTCGTATTCAAAAATTTGGCCGTGGCAGTCGTTTACCAAAATAGACCGGTAATATATTTGTAAGTACTAAGAAGTTTCGCTTGTGACGAAAAAGCTTTGTCGTTTTAAAAGCTTAAAGCATCTCGGTGGAACTCAAACACGTTAAAAGAAAAGAAATCTTTTAGCGTGTTTAGACTTTGTCATATTTTGAGGTAAATAGGTACAATAGCGTTTTGTACGCTATTTTTTTTTATTTTTCTTTATTCTTTTCATTTTTTAAATTTCTAAATCTGTTGAAACACATCTTTTGGAAGAGCCGAACATTACAACAATAATGTTTGCTAAAAATATTGCACCAATAAGTTACAGTAATATTGTTTTTTTTTTTTAAAAAAAAAATCTGTCACTGCAGTGTTTACGAACTGACTTTCAGAATAGCAACTGTCGTGTTTTTGACACATTTAAATAATCTATGACATAAAAGACGTTGCTTTGAATTTATATTATTTTGAAAACTTGGAATTTTGATTTTTGCGCTTCAGCAGAATTGTTGGGATAATGAAAGAACAAATTTAGGAAAAAAATATTTCACATTTTTATTTTTGTCTTTGTCTATGTTTTAATATTCTGCCGCTTATTTGATTATGTCAAATTTGTCGATTCAATCAATGATAACGGATACATTTTATTTTTAATTAACTGAAAAATGTAAAACTAAATAAAACTCCAGCAAATAAATCGTAAAAGGCTTTAAATTGGTATCAATCCATGAAACTCGCCGCGAGTGCTCTCTCATTTCATATTCATAAACGAAATTATTGAAATCGATTGCAATCGCTCCTTTATTGCGGATAATTGACCGCTTTTAGAGGCAATCGCTTGCATTTCCCGCGACCAACCCTCTTCGCGGTAGTCCATGCTCCGTTCATTTCAAAATGAAAATCTAATTTAAACTGACTCTATTATCGTAAAATGAAAAATAGTCTATCATAATAATGAGTACGTTACTTCGCGTACCAAAAGGTTTTTATGGAGGCTCTATTTTTGAACATAAAATTAATTTTCTTTTAGAATGTATTAATAATATTTAAACTCAAAATCGAGATATGTGTGCTTTATATAATTAGTTAGAATAAAAACGTTGTCACTAAAAACCTCCGCCCAGTTTCGTTTCGTGCCGCACCAATCTTTTAGCAATTTAAACATTGACGATGGAAGGTTTGCAAAGAGCGATGCAATGTTATTTTGAAACACATTCAGTTTACATTGAATGGCGAACGGTGAAAGAGGAAGTTGTAAAACTTGAAAACTGATTATGGCACTTTTCTCAGCAAGCAAGCGTTGAAAGAACTTTGCATTTCAAAGCGAAACCGTTCCATTATTCCTTTGATATATACATTTTATTTTAACATAAAATATTTTTATAAATATTATGTTAATGATATACATAACTTTAACACAAGATTTTTGATAGACTCAATAATGTGAAAATCCGATTGATAGCGAATTAACTGCTAAATTAGTACTGTTACGGTACAGTATGTAATGTACAAAATATGTGAAAGAAATATATAAAAGACCCCTGCACACTACTCTCGATTGTTTGTGCGCAGTTGTAACCGCGACAAACCATGTTCCATGTCCGTGACCACATCCGCATCCGCTCAGTGTGTTGGGGCTCTAAATCGGAATAAATTAACATGATAAATAAATACAAAAGGATAAGATATGAACAGGTAGATACTTAACAGAGCAATTTATGAAAATATTCTTGGCAAATATTAAAGTGAATTAAGTTTTCTATCTACACTAATGGCTCTCTCTTTTTAAGATGCATAAAGCTTTATGTAACTTCATGATGAAACAAAGAAGTGTTTAAGTATTCCGCAAAAGAAACACTTAAGATGTAAAGTGTTTACCTCTTCAAAACCTGCTAGCTTTTGCAAATATGTGTTGACCCTAATTTCTCTGTTATTTTTCTGTACTTAACACGTTTAAAAATAATTCCATTATCATATAAATCTGTATGAAGAATATTTTATTTTAAATAGTATAGTAATAAAAAAAACATACCACACGTCTGTTTTCCTACGTTAGGAATTTGTGTCCGATATGGCGATAAGCTCGCCCCTTATCACGACATGGGACGAAAAATATGCGAGTGTCCTAATTGCACCTCTGCCTACCTTTCGGGGAACACAGACGTGAGATATGTTTTTTTTTTTAAATATCTATTTTATATTTAATAGACCGATAAACTTGCCTAGTAGTGGAGTGATACAGTCCAAATATGAAATACTCGTATTCTATTTTATTTAAATGAAGTATTAATTAAAATTTAATTAACAGAAAAGTAGAATACGAAGCTTTTCTAATATTCTAATTAACATTCTGATACAACCACGACTGCTTACAGTCTCAGCGCGTCACTGTAATAATATAGTACAATAAGATTGACTAATGCGCTTATGTAACAGATACAAAGCTTAATTAATGCTGATTAATATCGTCTACATATATCATTTGAAATATATGTTAAAGTCATATCTATTATTGTGACAAAATCACATTTGATTCGTTATATCGTTAGTACAAAAGACGTGATGACATTCCTTACACCAATCATCAAGATTAAGGACTATGAAATATGTATTTTTCCACTAGTTTGACACCGGAATCAATAGAAATAGACATTGTATTGCATGTTTTACTCACATTCGTTAACCCTAACTATACATCTCGTACAATATATTTGTTATTTATAAACGCGTGCAGTTTCGTCGTAAAATCCTTTTTCCAGTCGGATTGTTGGTTGCGGTGGAGTTTCATTTCGCTCGTGCGTCCTGTTTCGAATTAACATTCGTTAAATTTTACAGAAGGCTTCAGAGAAGTATTAATGAACAACAGTGGCGGTGGTTTTATTGGATTACCAAACTCATGATTTATCAAGTCTCTTTAATTGGATTAAAAAGAATACCTACATTTACACGCCTACGTTTTCACGTTAACAATTCATTTAGACATTTTAAAACATTCCTTGGGTTAAATATTTAAAATCGGAATTAAGAAGTACTGTAACGTAATGTATAGAATAACATGTAATGTATGAAACTGAAAAATATTTCAATAAACTAATTAAGATATGCCGTTAAAGAGAGAAGTTTTAAAATTTATGAAACTTTACAGAGTTTTACTTAGCACGATCCAGTCGCACATTCTTAAGTAATTGTAAGGTATTCGTTGCAGATAATAAATTTGCAATTGAAAAATCGCAACGGGAAATCTTCAGAATCCAATTGGAACTTTCTTCATAACTGCTTCGAGTTTTCTTTTGTACTAAATTATACAAAGCGTCATTGGAATAATGCAAATAGAATTTGAACTTCTCTAAGGCCGTGAGCTTATTTCGTTTGAGTTTTGTTTTGTGTTCTTCGTGTTTTGAGGGATGTTTGCTATAGTCGAAAGCTTAAACAAATACGCACAACGCAATCTTAGATCCCCCTTTTGAACAATAAAACTCTTAATTAGTTTCATGATGAAGGTGTCGGCAAATCCGTCTTAGATACTGTAAAAACAAATATGGTTCAAATTGACAATTCCTAATGAGTGATAAGGTACCTTTAGAGAGAGTGCTACATTTATTATTACATTATATACGTACATACATACAGAAAAAATCTGCTTGACAAATATATATA
>JAABKM020000004.1:3245561-3263057 GCA_016277805.2 Papilio aristodemus | reverse complement strand
ACATTTTGCCGTATATTTTTCCGTCCCATGTGATAGGTGGCGAGCTTATTGCGATATCAGGCACAAATTCCAAACTCCGGGCTGATATTGAATAGAAAAAACCCAAATATGATTTTTGCCCGACCCGAGATTCGTACTTACGGATGCTTGTGGGTAGCGGTCACTAAACATAAATTAAAATCGAATGGAAAATTCTTCTAAAAATAAGCGTAATTAATGTACAATAAAATAAATAACAGTAAGAACTAAAAAAACACTACAATTCGTTTATAAAAGGGAACAGCCAAGCGGTCCATTCAAGGATCGCTATACCTTATTTATTCAATGGCACGTTGTTCTAACCCAACCGAAATGCTTTTATTTTTTGGTTGTTCCGTAAATATTTTCTTTTTTCTGTATTCCAACGTAAATTGTGTATTTAGAATAGTGATTGTTTGTTATTATATTAAATAATTACTTTAGTTCATTCACACAGTATGATATTCTTGCCAAAACTAAAATAAAAAGGAAACTTAATATTTTAAACTTATTATACTTATTTTCTTACAAGTGTGATTTTACAGGTCTTTTATAATATGATCACACATTTTCACTCTCATAATTTCATTATGAACAATGAAAATATCTTGAATCTTGAAAAAAAGTTATACGTTGTATAACGTTTACCAATAATAATTTTCGTTCCAATTGTTATTTTGCATATATTTGTCATCGGATCTTGACTTATCTAGACAGAGTGCGTAATTCTTGTACACAAATAATAATTACAGCAAAACACGCGACAGCAAAGCTTTTCCTTGATAAAGAGAAGTGCAGGACCATGTTCGAACTTTTGGTATCATTATTGTGTGTGCAAGAATTAGAAGACGTTAGAAGTATCAAATTTGCAACTAATTTCAGTAACAAAACTGGGACCCAGGCCGGTGCCAGTAGAACCAGAGCCTCCCGCAGCCGCACCGCCTCCCCAACCTTCACCTCCGCAACCAGCTAAAACAGAACGGTGACAATTTATTTTTGTATATAGCATTTTAAAGTTGATTTGTGATTTGGTTAGTTTTTTTTATCTTTACTTCGTAAAGTATATACTTTTATAGATAACTTCACAGAAGTACACTGGTCTTACATATATTAAAAATATTTTTATTTTTAACTATCAACATTTGGAGTATTGTAAAAAAAAGAAAAGAGGGAACTTTGCGAACAACTTTAATAGTGAGAGATCAAATACATAAAACCCCGTTCGAAGCATTAGAAGTCTAAAAATAATTAAAACGATAAACTCCGTTAGTTTAGTACAATTTCAAATATGCTACTCTCGTGTATATAAGAAACAATTACACAAGACTAATTTTGTTGTATCCCAGCGAGGCGGGCAAAGCGCCATCACGCGCGGGCGCGTGCCGCGTGTGTCTGAAGGCGCTCAAACCCGGCGAGGTGTTCCACACGTGCAACGGCTGCCAGCACCGCGTCTGCGAGGACTGCTCCTCTTACTCCAAGCCAGCGAGTGATGATGAGGCGGTATGAAACTTCTTCTACAATTATATATAATTCTTATATAGTGTTCAAAAATGCTTAGTACATCGAATCAGTGCGTCTGTCGAATCAACAAACGGAAACGGAAATTAATGGAGATTGGGTTTTAAATATTCAATAACATAACAGAGGTCATGGCGGTGCTCGGTGTGCCGACGCAAGGCAGGACCGCGGCTGCCCCCAGCGGCGCAAGATAGCACGGACTCGCTGCTGGACGTGCCGGTGTTGGAGGCACTGCAGCGGCGGCACTCGGAGGCGCGGCTGGGCGGCGGCGGGAGCTCAGCCGGCCTCGCGCCGCCGCGCTCCCCCGAGCTGCGTCGACACTCAGATGTCTCACCGGCATCGTTAAAAGAATTAGAAAAGGTAATGTTTACGAAATATTATGCTCTCAATTTACAAACGAAGTAACCTTTTGAAGAAAATATATTACTTACGCGTCTAAGCTGCCGATGTGACCAAGAATATAACATTTTCTTCTTCCGTGTGTTATATGGTATTTGGTTAACAACTGTTTCAGTCTAACATTTTGTGATACGTCTCAACATAGTTTGATTAGAGTCGGATCTTACGTTATGGCGAAAGGTAACCCGGTATTCTAACATGCTCGGTGAAAGAACGGCATACAGTAAAGCCTAGAGCATCTCATTCATCAGTAAAAGCGAAGGAGAATAAATATCTTTAACTTACGACCATCACCTTGATAGCAAGGTGCAACCGTCTATAGAGACATGTTATTAATAAGCAATATGAAGAAATGAATTTGAGTTTGTAACGACGCTGCCCGCTGCGGCAGTTAAAGGGCGGTGGCGGTGGTGGCGGCAGCGTGACGCCGGACGTAGAGTCACGGCGCGCCAGCACGGTGTCGCCCGCTCGCCGCCGCTCCGTGCGCGCCCCTCGCCAGCGCTCCTGCGACGAGGACCAGCAGCCGCCGGGACACCACGCGCCTGCGCTCTCCGCACCGCCGCCCATGTCACGCAGGTACAATACTATATACATTACACATACTATAATTACATATACATTACAATAACTTGGTTGTGACAACATTACACCACACCACACCATTTGCACATTATGAGAACACATATTTAAACATTATAACAATATTACTGTTCTGTTGTATATGGAATATGTTTATATAATTCAGAGCATCGGCTGTGGACGTGGTGAGTGGAGCGGGGCCGCGCCGCAGTTCGTACCGCCCGGAGGAGCCTGCAGACGCCGCGCCGCAAATCACCGGCCTCAGCGTCGACGAAGACCGCCCCATCCGAAGACGTGGCAGTCAATTGTCAGTTAATATTATGTACTATAATATTGACTTACATCAGATATATCACAAATAAGCTGGTCTAAACAGGGAAATCTCCGGTCTTACAAAATACAAGCGTGAAGTAACGGTTTCTCAGATGACGGCTAGGCATCTGCAAATGTAGTTATTGGCGACAATGTTGAATGGCAGCGATAACCACATATTTCGGCCGATCTCCTTGAACCAAACATGAATTTGTAGAATAAATTATAGTAGTTAATAAATAGGTAATGGACCATACAAAACAGAACATTTATTTTTCAGGCCCGACATAGCTGCTCTGCAGCAGCGTACTGGCGCACTGAGCGCGATGGCGGCGCTCGCGTCGCGCTCGGAGGTCGAGCCAGTTGTCTCTTCGACGGCTGCAGCGGCGGCGCGACAGATGTCCGTCGACGCGGAAGCCATCAAGATAGTTATACACGACGTCGACGACCGCACACCGCGCCGCGTCATGTTGCGTCGTGACCCCAACGATAAAGGACACCGTTGTAGGTTTTACACATACTTGTAACAAAAATATAAACTCTAACCATTAATCTTACTATTACTACTATTTGCTACTTGCGCCCTAGCTCGTGGATTCGGAATGCGCGTTGTCGGCGGCAAGCCAGACGCCAGCGGGCGACGCGAGGCAGTGATTGTGTGGACTGTACCAGGCGGGCCCGCAGACCTGGCGGGCCTGCAGCAGGGAGATAAGGTGAACTACGAGTATATTCATGATTACTACTTTTAACTCTAAAACTGGACATCCCTTTATTTTATCTTATGTATCTATTCAACAAGAAGGCTCACACAAAACGTCTTCTATTCTAATGCTAACTATTTTGAATAATTTATATGTATAAAGTACATCTTCGTCATGATTATCCCTCAAATGTTTTGCAAGAGTAAACCTAGTTTCAATTATAATCGATAAGGATATATGTTGAAGGTACTTGAATGGGGAGGTGTGCCGCTGACGGAGCGCAGTTTCGAGGAGGTGTGCGCGGTGCTGGAGCGCGGCGGCGATACGGTCGAGCTACTGGTGGAGCCCGCGCCGCAGCCGGACGACACGCCCGCTCCCCCGCACCACCACGCCACGCACCACCACCACGCGTTATACGGTAACAACTCTTGTAACCTGTCTTTTATAGACTGTATCAACTTTTACAAGACCAGTTTAGTACAGACTGTGAACAGATAAAGCCAGTGTTATGCTGCTCACTCCAGTTATATTAAATATCAGTTTTAAACATACAGCATGCATAAAAGGCAAAGTTTTATGACAACTATACGTATACAAATATAGTTTTCTACCAACTGGGTACAGATAAATACAGTTTTATCAAACGACCCATTTGTCTAGTTTTATTTTGCGTAGTAAAATCAAATTTTATCTTGATAGTAAAGTCAACATAAGTAATTTGGCTCATAATTTTGATTAAGGAGGAAAGAGTTACAGAACTCTTATATACGTATAAGTTATACTATAAAATATAACCTAAGGCTATTTTATATTTTAAAAATTAAGTTCTATAATATTCATTTAAACCATTTTGTTATATTTACGCATTATTTATTTACTGTTTAGTTATTCTATCTGCACTTAAATTAACATATCTGTGTATTGATTCATTCCTTCTTTATGTGCTCTCACTTCATAGCTCCACAAGCTTCGACACTTTCAACTTCTACTTCTTCTTCTTCTTCACGACCTTCGTCCTTACGGTAGTAAACTTCATTATTTTTATTAGTTATTTCTAAATTAAACTTACAGTTATCATCAAATAATTTTCGATCTATACGATGTTGTAATTTTTATTTTACAGAACCAGAAACAGACAAAACACCATCGTCGCCCACCCGACGGAAATTGCCGAAAACCCCGGTATAATACCTATAGGCATTAATTGTAATAAGTGTTGTGAACCCGTAAGACATTAAGCGACCCGTTCACACTCCCATGAACTCTAGTAGAGACTGTCACTCGGTGCCTATCCCTCTGCGCTTCGTGGACCGGTCACTGTACTAGCTGTGATCATATAAAAATTGTTGTTACATCATAGTTAGTGGATCATTTACAACAATCAATTAAAACTTTAATAATCGAAACAAAATTAAGTTTCTTGATATATTTTACGACTTTGAATTTCTATCGGCTGATGAACAGAAGTTTAAGATGATCCAGTATCTTGAACAAAATAATACGAAACAAGTGCTTTAATATCTATCATACTTGAGACATTGTGTCAATGCGGATTTCATTCTTGTATGGAGGTGGAACAACGATAGCTGCTGTTCCGACGCCTGATGACTTTATTCATAACGCATACAGGTCAGTATCCTACAATATCATAAAAAGCGAATTCATTATCGTTGGCTTTTGACGATATTTTATCTCATAAGGTATGCAGGGTATTTATTTACGTATGAGAGTGGATAAAGTCATGAAGCTCGGGCGCTGAATTCCGTTGATCTGTTGTCATACTGCTGCTCTTATCGACCGAACAACTTCCACGTTAACTTAGTTATAAGGCAATAGTATTTCTATTTACTTACTATTAGTTATGTTTGAAATTTGTTACCCTTTTACTATAAAAAGGGATATTTTATTTACATACTCAAGAATATTTACCTAATAATATTAAAATCCGATTTGTTATCTATATACGTATGTCCTTTATATGATAATCCTAAGTGAAGTGTGTGAAAAAATACTACCTACTTATTTTCAGATTTTTATTTTTTCTTTCACCCGACCAATTTCATAATGTCGCCAACGTCGACCGGCCGGAGTTGAATTTAGTACTCAACCGGCGAATGACCAAATACCATGATACTTAAAATGTTTCAGTAAGTGTAGTCAAACGCTACATTCCGTTCTAGTGTTCGATGGTAGCTTAGGAAACTCATCCCGGTGTCGCATATCACTTCTAGCATATCCGGGGATGAGTAGTTTAATTGTCTACCAAGAGAGATAAGATGTAGTGAAACTAGAGAAGCCGCCGCTTTCAGCTTAACAGGAAACAAAATACATGATACATTAAAAAGTACTATCGACACAAACGAATACGTTTTGCAAAAGTAAGTTATTTAAAGAAATAGAGAAGACACGTACTACCAAGAGTGCAGCCACAGAACTACAAAATAAACAGAAGCGGCCATAAGGATACCAGGAGCGGGCGAGGTGAGCGCACCCCGGGGCACGCGCTAGTGTTGCAACTGTCTTGCCATCGCCCCGCACACTCGACGCCGCACCCTCCCGTTTGTACCGTGTCATGTCTTGCGCCTCGAATCTGTTACCGAGTCTTGCTGTTGATTTAGTGTAGTGTAATGCCACACATTGTGCGAGGACGCTCGGGACGTCTAGCCTCGTAGCAGCTTGGAGGGGAACACCTTACGCGACTGGCGCTTGCGACGCGACCTCTGCGGCACCGCGCCACACCGCACAGCGACTCGCTGTACATACCCGCTCGGTTCTTGACAGTAGTTGATTGTTGAATATATAAAGAGTGACATATATGCATGAGTTGCACAGTGTGATTGTGCATATTGATCCTAGAACAGCACCGTAAAAGACTCAAGCCTTTGCGTGTGACATGAAATTACCATTCTACGTTTCGATAACATTAACTACTACCAACATCTATCATGTTGTAATATTTTTTACAAGTCAACCATGAATTAATTCAGATATCAATAATTTGATGGGAGAGGCTGATTTGTTGTCATTTGTGTTATGCAAGACATAAATTCAATATACACTAATTATACCTACAAGTATACAATCATCACATTTTCGCTGTAGACCATTGCATCTAGCAATTTATAGAAATAGCAAGACATTTTTATATATTATTAACTTAAATACATATTTCATAGGGAATGTTTACAATACCTCTATTACGTTTAATTTATAATTCCCTGGACAAGTCATTCATTCTCAACAAGGAATCCAAATCGCAATACCTACTCGTACATGGGGCTTGAACCAGTATCAGCATGATACAGCTTACTGCATGGCGGATGAGAGCGTCAGGTTTTGTTCATTTATGTACTACATAGATGCCTAAGCCCGAATAGCATGTTTTATTAAAATGTTTGCAATATAAAGGAACATTGAACTATTCCCTACATTGATAGCGAAAATATTTGATTGCTATGACCGCAGAGCTAGATGCTACAGAAAAAGATTGTTTTATTATCTTCTGCTCCTCAAAAACTCATAGATTTTGCATGTTGAGACGATGCATTCCCCCGATTTATAAAATAGATTCGCATATAACATTTTGGAATAATTTACATTCGTTTTCCACTAAAAGGACCTCTCCACTAGATTTATATAATAGTAGTAGGCGCGGCGAGACCAGCGACAAGTCGGACTGTAGACTGATGATTACGTTTCTGCATAGCGCACATTAAAATGGTGTGTTATGTGTACAGGAGCAAGAGCGTAGCGAACGTATGCGCGAGCGACCGCCTGCGCGTGCGCAACTTCAGGTGTGGTTCGAAGCCGAGCTGCGAAAGCTGGTGGTGGTGCTGATAGCTGCTGACGACCTGCCGCCTCGCGACCACACGCTCGGCTACGGCGACGAGCCCGAAGCTTTCGCAAGAATAAGACTCTTACCGTCATTGTAAGTGGATACTCTTACTAATGTAATACGTAGATTCTTTTTGTCACCAATAGGTGAATATAAAGAGTGGGTAGAGAGTATGAATTTATTTCTATCAAAACGCCTTGACGATATAAAAGTTGTCAATATTATCTGGTTATTTATGGCTACATGTTATTTCGCAGGGAGAGTTGCCCGCCGGTGGAAACGGACCCGGCGTCGGCCTCGTGCAGCCCCGTGTGGAACGCCACGCTTGGCTTCGGCGGTCTCAGCGCCGACCTGCTGGCGGGACGTGCACTCGAACTCACGCTGTGGGACGCTTGTCCCGGCATCGATCCGGTCCTCATCGGAGAATGTACTGTAAGTATAATATATTGTACCTTATACTTAATTGCAATTCCCTGATAACTTTTATATATTATTATTAGTTGTATCTCTACCTACCGTTTCGTGGGAAACAAACGTGAGGTGTGTTTTATAACCTATTCCTTATTGATGTCAAGTGCTATAACTCCAAAACAACAATTGATCAGCATATTTTAAATACCAATGGCTTTCTATCTTTCGTGTTATTTTATTTATAAACGATTTATATAGTTTTATTCCCCTTTACGCAGTTTATTATTTAAATATTCATAGAAAATGACAATCTACGTATGTCTATATTTTCTGTACAAATATACGAAAGAAATAACAATAACAATAAATCGTTTTCAGATGGAGCTGGAGAAAGCGTTCGCAGAGGAGCGCGCCGTGTGGTGGACGCTGGAGGAGCGCGGCACTCGCTCGGCCAGTGCCTCGCCTCGCGGATCGCTGGCCGGCGCGCGCGCTCTACGCCGCGGCGACTTCGCCTCGCAACGATCCGTGTCAGGTATGGAATCAACACAGGATAATTCGAATAATCTCAAGAGAATTTGAACTTCTTCATTATATGATACATATTTTACAAAAGGTTTTCTTACATGTTATGCTACAATACTTCAGCGAATGAGAAATGATCCCCAATGTGTTTTACATTCAGATGATGTAGACTCTATCGGGGAGTGTGCGTCGTTGCTGCACCCGGACCACGCGTGGGTGGCGGGCTCCCGACGAGGGTCGTCGCAATCGGAAACGCTGGAGGTGGAAGTGTACCAGCTGGGCAAGGACTTCTCGCGCTCGCTGCCCGGCTCACGACGATCATCCTTCCAGCAACAGGAAAAAGGTAATGTTCTTTTCTTCAATCTTAACGTATTTCGTACGCATACGTTGTGACATAAGCCGGTATCTTATTTAAAACAAGCAAACAGATCTAGATGTTGATTCCGTGTCGAGTACTCAATGAGCTCATAATTCAAAATAAATAAAAAGCTACCTTATTTTGATTTATTTTTTAATACCCAAAAAAGTGTCTTAAGTAAATATGTGAAACTGACGTTAATCCTACTGAGACAATGTTCTGGAGCGCCAAAGAGTTGCTCCGGACCGTTACTTTTTTGGGTTACATTGTGAAATTTGTTGAGTATTGTGCCTGCATATATCAATGAGTAAAAGGTGCAGACGGGGCGGTGGCGCCGAGCGGATCGCGGCGCAGCGAGCGGCGACGCTCGTCTTGTGTGCGCCGGGACCCCGACGACATCCTGCGGTCCCTGCGCGCGGTTAAAGGCGAACTCGGCCGTACGCTCTCACTATCAGGGTCCACCGCCAGGCGTAAGTCTTACTCACATCTAGATTACCCTCCCACCCTAGCTCTCCCAATGACTCACGACACTTATCTAAACTAGTTTTATTCCCAAATATTCCCCCTTTGCTTAATTAAATAAAGTGGGATTCCGTGCAATTAATGTAAATTAATTACTACGTGTTCCTTCGTTTTAATAAAGTTCATACGAATACTATTTTGTTTATATTGCGTATATAGCTCCAAAAGGATGTCCAAAAATCTATAAGCTTTATAAGTCCTTATAAGTTCCATGAATTGCACGGGTCCAAATCGAGTAGGCAATGTAAATTTGTAGACGCAATAGTTTAGATTAGGATCGGTGTCCTTTTAGCAGCGCTTCGATGCAATGGATAGCTTCTTATCTGTCGAATATTTACTATATAATACACAATATGAGCTTTTAAAAACTATCTTATCATGTAAACTAATGGGTCTACACTTCGTCTACTTTTATCAATTGAAGTACATTGAAGTTCCTCTTGTTACTAATTAAAATGGAATCGCAGTTTGATGTTATCTCCGCTGCAACTTATAATAAACCAAGTTTTATAAATTTTGTTTTCTTTGTATGGTACATAAATATATCAAGATTTTTGTTCCTTTGATGTCGAATTATTTTCAGAACATGTCAAAATTAAGTATCAATTGGCTATAAGTAGGTGAGGTTGTTTCCTAAATACTAATTTCCTTGCAATGAAAAAACACTATATATTTTGTTAAATAATGTGTAATGTTACTTTCAAGTCACAATGGGAGCAACATATTCGATACATAAATGAGGGTACTGACATGTACATGTGCTTGTTTGGTCAGCAGCGACGGACCGTTAGCACCTCGGTAAGCCCGCCCTCGCCCGCGCCCGCGCTACCCTCGGGTGGTCGCGCGCGGTGTCGTGTACACGATCCCTTGTGACGTCCGACGGCCGACAGCCCCCTCGCAGCATTGTCGCCGAGCGCGCACCTATCGTAGCAAAGCGTCTCGTCTCGCGCACGAGACGTAAGCCGCGATCGGTGCCCGCGACGCGACAGGGTGGGAGGGGGCACGTAGTAGCATGGGTCATACATCGCTTGCGCGACGGCCGCGCGCTCGCACCGTTGAATGTGGCTGCGCCCGAAGCTTTTCATCACTTCACTGTGTCTGTACTGTTCTGTCCTGACGCATGCCCGGCGGCGGGCGATCACGCTCACTTCATCCGTCTCTGTGTACCGCCTGAGCGGCTGCCCGTCTCCGTTCATTTCGACGACACCGTCGAGCCTCGGTCTGGTTCTCATCAACTTTGCGAATGTCACTCATGTTTACGATGCGCCTTCTATTAGATTTCCTGTATATATTATCTTATCCTTAGGCCGTAGAGGATTCAAAGATTTTTTTGTAAATTGATAAAGAAGTAATCGATTAGGCTAGGGAATGATGCATCAGCGCACACGCAGGCGGCCGGCGTAGGCGTCGGCGCAGTAGGCCGCGGTCGCGCATGCCCTGGCGGCGCGTTCTGTACATTAATTAGCTCTCATAAGAAGATCGGGACTGTCTTACTCTATGGCTGTTCATAACACGGAATGCTTATACCATATACTGAGTTCGAGACCGCTTCAGGCAACTATTAGAAAGTCGATTACACTCTTGGCTGCACACGTTGATACGCTTCTTCTTCCATCTATATGTTTAGGAAAGGAGTCGATTCGAGTTCTATGTAAACGATATTGTTAACGTTGGCACGAAGCTGTTTGACGTGCTTTTTGTATTTTATTTTTCAATGTTCGATTGAATGGTTTTGTTTTTCTTTGTTTGTATTGTTTTGTTTCAATGTTTCGAGAATAAGAGTTTTATTAATTTCGAATGCATATTGAATGGAAAGCGAAGCTCTACTATGTCGAGTGTGGTGAGAGGATGAGTGCGAGGAAGTAGGTAGGAGTAGAACGGGAACGAGAAGCGGGATAGCGGCGTGGCGGCGTGTGCAGTACGGGTGGTGTTGGCGGCAGGCACGGCGACGGGGCGCAAGGGCAGCATGTGGGCGGCGGTGCCGGCGGCGGCGGAGACGGCGGCGGGCGAGCTCGGCGACGACGAGGAGGGCGTGCCGCTAGGGCCAGGCCAGCTGCCGCCGCGCGGCTCGCACCTGCCACCGCTGCACGCAGAGATCAACATAAGCATTATCATGATCAAGGGGCAACTCGAACTTGAGGTAAAAATGTATTAGTAAACCATTATGAACAGAAGGTTTCACTTAACATTTGGTTACAGCGAGTTATCAGAGAGTTAGAAACCACGATGATTCCGTGTGTCAGGTATCTCACGCCCGTCGAGTGTATGGCGTGAACGGCGAGGTGCCGGACTCGTACGTCAAGTGTTACCTGCGCGACGGCGACAAGTGGCTGCACAAGCGCAAGACGCGCGTCATCCGCCGCACCACCGAGCCGCACTTCAAGCAGACGCTCAAGTATCAGGTCACATATCACTAATACTCACGCTTTGAAACCAAACGGTTTATACGTTTTGTCCTCATCGACCGTCCGTTTTAGGAGCTATGAATTCGACCTTTTGCCAATTAAGTTTCCTATCTTGCTGTTACGTCTAGTTGATTTTGAATGGTATGTATTTCAGGCGAGTGATGCACTTGGACGTACGCTGGTGGTGATGCTGTGGCAACGTTGCGGCGGCTTCGAGCACAACCTAGCGCTGGGCGGCGCTGAGATCTGCCTCGACAAGTTAAGCCTTCCGCAGCGCACCTACGGCTGGTACCCGCTGTTCCCGGCCACCACGCTGGGCGCCGACGAGTCGCCCGACTGATCTCGCGAGCCGTCGCCGGAGCGCCGACCCTTAGTCGACTAGTTGACTAACCGATTGGCTGACTAGTCGACTGGTTGACTAGCCAACTAGTTGGCTAGACGGCTAACCGACTACCTGTCTAATCGACTAGAGCGCCCGCGACGGCCATAAATACCACACGCGGACATCGCTTCGTGATGTAACTGCTGCATGCTGCCCAATGTATTGACAAAATCCCCTAAATGCTTGTTATAATTGAACAATTAACATAGGACGCATATTTAATCATACTCGTAATTGTAAACGCCGTGTATTATTTCATCATCTCAATGTTAACGTAAAATGCGTCTGTAAGCATTCGTATATTATAAAGGAGCTTAAAGATTGCTTTTGTTGTCAAACTGTGAGTTTTAGTCGCCACATCGAAACCGATAAACACGTGTAGTTACTAACCTCTATCTATATCATTGAATAAATCAAAGGTACAATTGCAACTCATCATACATATATATAATTAATAACTTACAAACGAGAAGATCGGTCTAATAAATTTACGTTCGTAAGTAAACTTAAAAAATATGTTTAGATAATATTTTCTTGTTTAACTAATATTTGTAGAGATATATATTGTACTAATCGACTAATAACTCATCTCTGTATACAATCTGGAAATGTATACATATCTCATATCTCTTCATTTCTATCGCACTATTGTCCCAGATAAGTATAGCCTCATTTACTACATTATAATGTTAGACGTATTAGTATTAGTCATCTCTACCGGCGGTAACACCTGAGCCGCGTTAGCTCTTACTACATATTTCATTCATATTATCTTATAATCGTGTAAAAGTAGTGAAATGTGTGTGTATATGTATATGTATTATTCGATAAAAGAATACTAAAGCATAAATCTTTTAGATAGCGTCATTTTGATAACCCCAACTTCAAAACTTTGCCTTAAAAGTAGTTCTTTAAAATAACTCTAGTGTGTAAGTGCGTCTAGGTACTATTCTTCCATGGTTGTGCTTTAGTGAATTTTTCCTACATAACTAATCTAAAAAGATCGTTAAGAACTCCTTTCTCTATGTCCAATGTTATCTTTACGAAGTGTAAATATATTTTATCCTAAATTTTCTACGCACAACTACTTTCGTGATAGCATTGCATAATTCGCAAATAACATTAAAGAAAATGACATAGAATTGCCAAGAATTATAACATATAATGGTACCACTACTGTCCTTTTTCCCACTTATGTATGTGGGGTAGACACAGTATTTCTACTACATACCACTCTATCACCTTATTATATAATTCTCGCCCTTCTTACACATATCTTTCACACAATCCGTTCATACTAAGCCACGTTCATTTTAATATAATTATATCGTTTACTTCTAAATGAAATAGTAGCATAAGTTGTGCAAACATTTAATGTTACGTAACCAAAATTATCGATCAGTAAACAGAACACTCAAAATAAACATGATATAGTTTTAATAAATTTGCCAGCCCATCTGTAATCATAGGTATATATCTATGGTATGTAGTATCAATTTCTACTTGAACAATATCTTCACAATTAACAAATATTTAAAGAGTTATTTATTGGCCACGTTAGTCTCTACACATTTAAGCAATATTTTATTTTCCAGCGTTGTAATCTTTGCTCGCTTGACAATATATATAAATGTATATTTATATGTACTTACTCATATCTTATATGTCACAGATATATCCGCTACATATGCGATTGTGTCATCAGCCAGTGTCATTATTTACAACATACCAATAGTATATTTACATACCTTACACCGACCCATCCGAAGATACATGTACATACGAGTACATTACAGATGTAACTCTGTTCTTCGCACGGACCGGATTTAACGTAATCGTACAATCCCCGAGAGAGAATTACGATAGATATATCTAAGTCTTGAGAATCTACAGAAGTCTGTTATTCTGTATAAACAACACGCGACGCGTATCTATTTTTTTACACTATTATTTTTCTATTTGGTTAGATATTTTATAGATCGATATTTATAAATGCCTAAACTTTTTCAATATACCAAATAATCTAGATTTTTAATATTAAAGAAATAATATAACTATGTCCGATGCGTCGGACTGATCAACTACTTTACGCTTATTATCTTGATAGTGTGTACAAAATTATATTCTGACCTAAGCAATGTAAATGTATCGATTACTTACTAATATTGTGCCTCGATAACCCCGTCGTTAACTACATGTCTTTATTCACCTTTAAGTACATTATAGATACCTCCACCTTACTATACTCGTACTATAGACATTAGTATATCGCAACGGATCTTTGCGTTTAAACGAAACTAGCGAAAAGAATTATTATTTTAATTAACGAAACATCTATTACACTCGTAATTTAAAACAACTTTTCGCTAATTTCAGAGACTAAGAACCGCGGCGCCTTTCGTACACATATCTCTGTAGACGATGGTTCACATATCTTCTGTGTTTAGTTTCCCAGATGCCATGGAAATATCTAATTCTCTTGGTATCGGTGATCCATTAATTCTACCTAATGTACAACGTACTAACATTATGTAACGTCTGTTAGATACATTAAAACTTTCCAAATACCGTTTTCGTGACGAATTTGTATATCTATATATCCTAATCCTCAATACGTCGAAAAAAAAAACAGGTACTGAAATATAGTATTTATCTATTTTATGATTTCAAGAAACATTTGCCACGAAAACGGAAAAACCCTTCAAATTGTATTATGTAACAAATATGTGTGTCAAAATATATTATTAAAATAAATGTGATAAAAAGGAGTTTATTATAGCGGTAAAAAATGTATTCATTGTTTTATTTCAACTTTCTTAAGCCGCAGATAATTAACGAACGTAGGAACGATTTGGGAGACGAAGGAAAAGAAAAAGTAAAAGGTTCTATTGCAAACATTATTGTGCTGGTATCTTTTAGAAACTTATACCTTAAAGCTAACAATTTCGTATCTAGGAATCCCAGTTTTGCTACAATTCTAGTTTATACTAAACTTACTTCAGGCTGTTTGCTTGGGCTTGTGTAGATGAATTATTGTCACATTTCTACAGATTGATAGCGTCTGGCGGACCACACCAGCTGGTTATGTGCTGCAGCAGGACGGCGGCAGGGCCCCCGCTCTGTGCAGCCTTTTTACAACGAGACCACCACTCTCGGTTGGCACAACGACCTGAAATAGTTATTTTTTTAATTCAAGATCGACGATTTAAAACTTTGGATACAATAAATTCTTCACAATCAAATTTGTCTTAAGAGTATGGATTTATTATTAAAAAAAAAATTAATACATATTATATTTCTTTAGTGAAAGATTTAACGTAAACTAAACGTTAAGCAGTGGACTGTACCCAACTGTTTACAAATGAATAAAAGGGTATGTACAACCATGGTGTTAAATACTGTGGCTGGTCAATTTTAACTAGATGGTATTTTCAATCTATAAATGAAAATATCTTATTTATTCCTGACCCTGATCGTATTTTTGAAGTTATTGTATTTTTTTAACGATCTTCAAGAGTATAAATTTATTAAACATCTCAAGACAGTAAGTGTCATGGAAATGTTAAATTTATTAAAAGACACATGAATACATACAAACATTAGTTAGTTAAAACTGCAGTTTTACCATTGGAGAATGTGATGAGTCGCGAGCCGAGCGGGTACCCGGTGAGCACGCAGCAAGGCTCGTCCGGAGCCACGCTCGCTGGGTACAGGCCGCGATTGTCCAAGGGCAACGCCTACACAAAATATATACATATATTTAATTCCACTCACCATTAATCCTTCCACCTTTTTTAGTTAGTAGACTAAGATATACCCTTTTTTAGCATAATAACCACATAAGACTGCTAAATTTGAACAATGCTAGAATTTTTTATACACAATCGCATCCCACTAGCCCACTATACATCCGGATATTTTGTGGCTACACGCCTGCAACTATTAATAGCATAAAACTTTTTCTTATTCGCATTATCAGACGTGAAAAAAACACCAACACAGTTAAATGTCATAAATTTTGTAATTACTCTGTTCGCTAATACATATATTTCTTATCAATTTGAAATAAAATTATAATAAATTAACTTACTTGTTCAACATCTTGGTCCATTACAACTGACAGCACCCACTCGCGGGCCTCCTGCAGCGGCACTCCGCCTATACAGGACTTCTCCAATAACAAACGGTTTTGTGGCCAATCGGTGCACTCTGCAAAGACATACGATACATTACTATGACATATTACGAGACTGAAAACATTTGTTAGTTTGTTAAAAGACATGATACCAAAATCAGAATAGCTAAGAAGCTGCTGTGTGCTGTCGTCAGCCGCCTCGGCCAGGTCAAGGCTGTGATTGAGCAGCACGAAGGCCTCGCGCGCGCCCGCTGCTCCCTCCGCCCGCACGCACACACCGCAGCGGAGGAAAGCTATAACATTCCAGCTCTAAAGACCGTAATCAAGTATAACAAAATATAAGCTGTTAATGCACGAATGAAGTTACATTATGTCATAAAAAATTAAATTCTTACCGACGTCAGCAACTATGATGTCAGTATACCGCGGTAGCGCTCGGGCAACTTTACCCGCTATTTGAGGCACGTGGAGTCCCATCAACAACGTTATGGCCTGACAACATGACGTAAAATATATGAAATAGATCCTGAAGTGATATGGAAAATTCTGGAAATAGTAGCAGTCACAAAAAGTAACTAAATACTGGTAATAAAGATAGGATGAATCTTTCTAATCTGAAAATCTAATTCCCCAGAAATCTTATAAAACACGAGAATTTATCTTTTTCCTTATTATGATAGACTACAGATTCAATATTCTAATTACAATAGCAATATTTAAATATCTAGCTCTCGTACTTCCTTTAGTCTATACAGGTTGTCGTAAATTCGTTTCGAAAATTCCCACCTGCAGCGACCTGTCTTCAGCTCCAGCGGCCAACATGACAGCGGCGGTATCTTTCAGCGCTTGCAGCACTTGCGGTGCGGTAGACGCGCGGACCAGGAGTTCGCGACACACAGCGCCCGCCAGCTCTGTATCGCTGCTCTGCAAGGCGGCCTCGCCGTCGCTCACGAGGTACTGGCGCAACGAGTCTAATGCCTCGGACAGAGCTTCGGGAATTTCTTCGCTTTCAATGTCGATGCCCTCTATACGCTAAAGTATTTAAGTCACACTTTAGACTCAATAGATTCCTTTAACAAAAAAAAAACACCTAGATAATTAGATACATACCGAATGTGTATTAAATAAATGTGCAGCGTGTCTGAGCGCGTAGTGGGGCGCACGGCGGCCAGCGTGCGCGAGGCAGCGCTGCCAGTGTCCGGCGCGCGCCAGCTTGTCTAGTGCCTCGCCCTCCACACCGTCTGGCTCCATGACCCGTGCCGCCATCACCGGCGCTTCTTCCTCTTCCTCGGATAAATCTACACCTAGTTTTCAAAATGTTAACGTTACAATAGATGGCGCTATATATTACACAAGATTCATCGGTAGCTGTTAATGTACTGATTAGTTTAAAACAAAT
>JAABKM020000004.1:2285717-2296664 GCA_016277805.2 Papilio aristodemus | reverse complement strand
TGCGGGAGCACACTGGATGCGGGTAGCAGAGGACCGATCATCGTGGCGATCTATGGGGGAGGCCTACGTCCAGCAGTTGACGTCAATAGGCTGAAAAGAAGAAGAAGTAATAAAAACTGTGTCACTGTTCTCGTCGCAGTATTAGCCCCATCCAATATCTCTACTCATCATTTGCCTCAACTCTTCGTACTTTAAGCGTTTCGTTAAAATATATAACATTAGATTAATTTACATATTTTTAATAATTTATTTTTAAGCACTACATTGTAGATAAAAAAAGCTTTTAGGTCAGTAAAGTATCAGTCTGTAAATTGTTTCGGATTTGGGTTGAGCCGCTTACCGAATGCCAATGTCGAGTAGCCTTTGCTACAATTTCATCAAATTGATTTCTCCAAGTAATATTTTTATATGTAAACAAACATTTTGCTTTTTATTCTACACTAGCAGCCTTCCCCAGTTTCGAGTAAATAGAATGAAGAAAAATATGTCGACTACACGAAGATAGCAGAGCTTTTTATTTCGATTTTCTTTTTAGAGCTTTCAAATTAAAATTTTTATGAAGTAGTTTTTGAGTCTACATGGATTAAAGAAATCGTTAACTATGTTTAATCTATATTATAGATAAAAAGCTAATAATATATTTTTAAGAATACAATTCTTATAATACAAGAGATTTTATAGTAACTGGCGATATGGCGATAGGTTCGATCGGCGAAAATGGGGCGCAGTAGCTGCATCTCTGCCTACCCTTTCGAGAAACGGAGGTGTGAATTTTTATAACACACTAGCTATCACAAGTAACGATATCGGAAAAAGACCGATAGATGATTAAAAACAAACAAATCTATTTTAAATATTGGTAAAGTAGTTTATTTCATCATTTATTATTTTATTTTTAATTAATTCATCATTTTACATAATAATAGACAAGCTTGGAGAATTTTCAATTTTAATATAAGCAATATTTTTGTTCGATAATTTGAACACATTTTCGAATATGATAACAATAAGCGATCGCAAACAAGAGGAGAGATGGAGCGTTGTTCTTGGAAATGAAAGCGGAACCTTCCTTTAATATAAAAGGCGGAATAAAATTAATTGTTTGTTAGTTCAAGAGCGCATTCTAATTGAAAATTTTAAATCTCAATTAAGTTTCAAGTTACTACTTTTAACTATCAATGTAAAAAAAAGAGATAATTTTAATTATCAGTTATACGTATTATATCTTGGAGGTAGAACCTATCTTTAATCTGTGAGAGTCTGACTACAGTATATTGTAATATATTGATAAATAAATATTAACTTATTAATTGATTAATTAATTAATGTTATGGATATTATTTTATCCGAATAAAAATTTACTGGGTAAAAAAGCAATTTTGTGGCAATATAAGAAACAATATATTACGTTTAGATAAATTAATTGATAACTAGTACGTTATTGATTTACCACAAAACTGAACTATTCCTTTTAGTTACTGCGAACTTAGCGCGGTGTTTCAAAGTCATTGTAACTTGAAATCCCTTGGAATGTTATGTCAGACGGTTAGACGAGATCTTGCAGTAAAACTTCTACTTATGTTAATTAAATTATGTTTATAACATCCCATTGCTTGCAATTTTATATTTGTATTCTATAAAAGAAAAAAAAAATTCTCGTCAAAACAACTGGAATATAGTTTTTTAATTGAAATTAAATGCGAATTATATTCAATATAATTTAAATTATATTGCGTATTTTAATTGATCAATGGAAAAACTGATTTACCATTAATAAAACGCAATAAAAATAAGTGCGTTTTGATTACAGCGCTCTCTTACGTAAAGATTATAAACTTTACAGGGCCATTAAAATCTGTTGATTATAATTCCGTGTACAGGAAACCGAGGTCTATATTCGTAATTGTATGCTTCTATGTTAAAATAGTAATTACTCTTTCTTTATACCGAGTATTAAAGATTTCAACAATATTTTTCACAAAAAAACTCTATGAAAACCGTCCCCAAAACCCCTGTAATGCTTTGAAGCAGGATTTGCTTCTTTTGTATGTAGTTAACATATAGCAGTATCGCGCAGATGTTACGAGTTGTCAGCGGTATTAAAACTTATCTAGGTCGGATAGAGGAAAACATAAATAATGCCCAAATAAACCGCTTCTACATGTCTCGAAATTAGTAAAGAATACGTTTTCATTTCTGTTCTCTGTAAAAGTAACGATGTCCCTATTGGGTGACTTATTTTAAATGAGATCTTTACATTTACCAGAAGCATCTATGGATTTACTTGACTAATGAAATACAAGCCCACCCACAGAGGGCAAATTTGTAAAGAAAATTACAAATTTTGTAATTTTCTTATCGTTTTGCTTCTGGTCAGGAAATTAGAAATATTATGAAAACTGTATTGTTCTGAGATTAGTAATTATTAAACCTAAAAAAAAAAAATTAAAATTATATCGAATATAGTCACTACCTACCCCACTTCAACAATTTCAGTTTCAATTACGTAATAAATTTTTACATGCATTTTACAAAAATTGCGTTACATATTAAAAAATAAAAACAAACCATTTATTCATTCATTTATCCGACACGAAATAGCTTCAAATTTTTTCGTAACGTGAAGGCGCTCAAGGGTTAAGTTTGTAGTTTTTCCTCTTACATTTCGAAGTAAGGGTGACGTCAAAAATTCAGGACTGTGTAAATTAAATACGGCACTCGCACGGTGCCTCGAAAAAGTTTAAAATGACTTTTAGTCAACATTCGAAATACGTTAAGGCAAAAATATAAGCAATAGCAAAAAACTGGTATCGAATATCAATAAGCTTTCACGATATTTGGCCATTTTGAGGTAAACAGATTTATAAAAATTGTATCCATATTTGGTTCCAAATACAACTCATATTGACAAACACTATTTGAATGAAGTAAATTTGATATTGGGAGTGTTTTGAAATGCTGAGTCAATTACTTGTAACTTTATTGAATTCTTCGGTGATATGGGTTTTATTTTAATAAAAAGGACCAAAAGTCTGTTATTCCAGTATTGCGAAAAACTGTCAAAATATCACAGTCTACTTCTACAATGTGCTTCCTTTTGTTTCGAGACGCTTCTATTATTTAATGAAATGATTAATATTCATGAAATATAATTTTCTTAACAACGTTTGTTAGCGGATACTGCAGATTTGGGTTTTTCATCCGTTAGGTTATTCGCAATGAAAATATATCGTTGTGCAAATTGAAGTCTGATATCGCGGCCAGATTAAATCCGGGATGGATTAAGTTTAATTGTTTTTGTGACTGGTTCTATAATTCGTCGAATTGTTTTGTTAACCTATAAAATAATTAAGTATACAATTCTATTATGGATTATTTTAAAATTTTCAATTAATTCATTCGACATTATTAAATAACAGGTACTTTAATTGTTGATGTTACGAGCGGTGTGTGAAGTAAATGATTTTGTAGCCCCGTTATCGCTTACTACATTGATTCTTTCACTTGAATAATCGCGGCGTTCATTTCACTTGTCACAAGATTACTTTCAAATATATTTCGTATTTCTCTATATTTGAATATCACACAAAAGAAGAGTTAAGGGAACTTTAGCCTTGAAAATGTAAAAACTGTTAAAACACTTAGAAATAGCTAAATTTAAAATTACAGTCTACTGTAGTTTTTAATAATTTTAGTTTTTAGTAATTTTTCCTATTCTAATAGGAAAAATTAATATCCTTCCTTTGTCGCTTGATTTCAAGTCAACCGATTGCCCTTTTATCACAATCCTATTTAACAAAAAAAAAACGATCTTCAATTGTTGAAAATAATATTCTTAAATGAGTCATTGTTAGGCTTGTTTACGGAAGTGTTCGTGTTATTGTTGAGTTGTTATAAAAACAGTAAAATGAAAAATAATATTTGCCAATTCGAATAACACTTACTTTAGGCAAAACTATTCGTTTGTATAAAAAAGCATTGGCTCAGTGGGCGCCCTCTGTGTAAATTGATTTGGATTTGGGTCAGTACGTTTACCGAATACCAATGTCAAATAAACAGAACGGTCTGCCAGTTTTTAAATGGATTCCCGAAATAATGTTATTTTGCTTTTGCGTTCTAACACAACATGGATACGTTGAAACATTGTTATAAAATATTTCCAATTGGGTTGTTGGAAAATATACACTATTTAATATAATTAAACGAATAACCAATAGGCCATGAGTTCGGATCCATCATTCGACTGCTGTCATAAACCATCCTAAAATATTAAAAAGAGAATTAAAAAAATTGTTTACTCAATTCTTACGATTACAGTAAGATAGATATATTTTTTATATAATTAAACAATATTTAGCAATTGTCATATTTTAAAAAT
Organism: Papilio aristodemus; assembly: GCA_016277805.2. NCBI lineage: Eukaryota > Metazoa > Arthropoda > Insecta > Lepidoptera > Papilionidae > Papilio > Papilio aristodemus. The sequence goes on along the minus strand of JAABKM020000004.1, from coordinate 2,292,286 downwards.
TAATCTTTGTTTTCATTAAGAGCTACTTTATTAATATTTTTGTTTTCTGTCATTAACAAATTATGTATTCGTTGTAATATCAACGACACGACAAATTAGGAGCGAGCACGCTGACTGTGATTGGAACTTGCTGTTCGTTTAACATGCGTAAATTGGGATTAAGAGATTTCAGTATGCAAATTGAATTTGACTCCCGGACAAGCCAGCTTAATCTGCCGCTGTAATTGTTTCCGCTATTTATAAAGCCAAGATTTAAATACGTATACAATTAATTTAATATGATAAATCTGTTATCGATTAAGAAATTTGCAATGTCCAAAGTGATTTAATTGAGCTCTGAGTGACCTTGAGCCGTTTGAATTTTTATAGTGACTAAGTTAGGCTTTGTACCATCGCTATGGTGAAAAAAAAATTTAAACGTAATGATGAAAATACTTCGTAGGTGTTGATTTAAGATTTGGTTTTCACAGGCGTTTAATATATAATGTTCTCTAGTAAGAAAAAGTCATAGACAATAAAATGGATAAAATCAATATCGCGAAAGATCTTAATTAATTCTCAAGGTAAACAATTATTTGTTATAAACATCTCACTCAAGCCATTAAGGTATAATGAATTTAAAGTGAACCTTAAGTAAATTGGGCAAACTTACTTAACAAGAATATTAAACGTTGTTACGTCGTCTAAGTCAGTCTTAACTTCACTAGTTATAAAATCAATTTGTTGGATAAGAATTAATAAATTGTTCGTAAAAGAAGTTAATTGATAAAATTCAAATAATATTTTCGTTATTTCGTTTCAGTACAAACAATAAATATCGCTTGCATATTGATATTTTTAATTGAAAATTACTTTATGGCATTATAGAATGAGTCCCTTATTCTAGATTTTATATTCTCCTTAGACAATAATCACAAACTGTCACAAATGACAGTTGTATACATAGTTATGTATTTTGCCGTCATTTTTTATTTTTAAATGCCTGTCTTTAATATTCAATAAATATTATTAAGCGTTTATAAGACAGGTAAGTCCGTTATTATACAAAAGGTAGATAAACCACGAAAAGAAAACAGTAAACTTATAAATAATGGCTGTATAATCTGGTCCGATAGGCACAATAAAAAACCTTTGTATCTATTAATTTATTGTAATCGCTTTTCGTACGAAGTATAAGTGTAATAAAAGTTTCAAGCGGCTTTCTGCGATCCTTTTCAAACAAATAAATCGATAGAAAAGCTGTCTTTAGTATCAAATTTATTTGTAGCTTTTGGAATGGTGATAAATTTTACTTGATATCTTTATTAGCTTCTTAAGTTTAATCTTTAAGAAATAGTGAAAGGTACTATTAAGTAATCGTTAATAAGATTTATCTTAAGTGAGTAACGAATAAAAAAATCAACTAAGTAGCATATATAGGCATACGAACGCGTTAGATGTGGCTACGCTTGATATAGCCTTTTTAAATTTATTGGTTAAAACGTAATAATTTCACCACCGTAAGAAAAATCGCTGCTCTTAATGGAGTTATCATGACAGTCTATCTAGGGTTGTCGGATTGGGCAGTTGTTTCTTGTCAATGAGTTTGGTCAAACTTGTCTGCGATTTCAAAGGCCTTCCTCTTCCTTCCTTACTCTCTCGCACAGCCAATGCCTTATGAACGACATAGTTTTCGTCTCTCTGCATGATGTGGCAGTACCATCTTTGGTGACATGACAATTTAAACAAGAAATTAATAATTAGTTTAAAATACGAAGTTTGTATTGATTGAGTTTGAAAACTAGTTGGTAACTATTCGTTGGCGAAGTTCGGAGAATATAAGTGGCCGTAAGCAATAACTGGGGATACAGCAAGAAACATGAGTATTTGATGAAAATTGCTCACTTCAGACACAAATATATAAAAATAATTTCATCTTTCCGATATACTTAATATTGAGTTGATTGACATGTGTTTACTTTATCGAATGTAAAATGTAAACAGAGGTGTGTAAAAGTTGGTTTTTGATACAGAGCCCTCGAGAAATCAAGGAAATGTATTGTGGTAGTAACTTAGCCCGCGGCCGATGGCCTTATTTGTTAAATAATGCTACTTTTGTTTTTTAAAACACGTAAATGTAATTTCGCTTGTTAATTTAGTTCGAAGTATGTATATTTATTTACGACTGAACAAATGATTGAATAGCAATTTATGTTTTTTTTTTAATTCTCGTATACACGTAAAAATATTAATAGAGAAATTTGGGTTTTTGTTTGTTAAACTTTTTTTCGATGTACATATGTATACCTGTACATAATTTAACGAACTTCTATTAATTTAAGGTAGTTTCCGGGAGATCTAACTACAATAATTTTAACATGACCATGAACTTATTTAAAAGTGACCCCGCAAAGACTATTTGGCTTTCTTAAGTTTTTCTATACAGTTATCTTGTCGTTAAGTAGGCTGTAATCGAACAAAGAACACAGAAAAAAACTTTTCTAATACTTTAACTTCAATAACATGAGATGTCTAAACCGCGTTCTAAAATATTGGTGGCACCATCTAGTTTAGTTCTTATAAGCTAATCAATTTGATTTAGTAGTAAGGGGCCGTTTTCTAATTTTATTTAAAAAAACATTTTCTATATAAAGTTCAATTGAAATGATTCCAATGTATTAGCAACAGATTCCATAAAGTTGTCGTTAGTATTATTAGTTCTGTAGTATATATAGAAGACAGTTAATTGGCAATTAATTGAACTTCGATAGTTTGAAGCGTCGATAACTACTTGAAATGTAGAAATTCGTAATTCAAATTCCTGACGATTGCATAACTTTATGAAATAGATATCTAGGCGAAAGTTATATTTTTATTAAACAGACACACTAGTTGTTATTTTTTTTTGAATCATTACGACTAGGTATATTAAAGATTTATATTCACGCTTTATGTTTAGCATCTCCGCTGCTTTTTTACCCTAAATTCAGGGTCAAATGTATCATCAGCATATTAATATTTACGTAGTATTTTTTAGTTTAGTAATATTTTTAGCGTTTTCACTATTTCGTGTTGAAATTTCCATAAAAATACACTTGAGTTTAAATATTTTCCTCGGAACATGTTCGACTGTAAATATAAGCGGACAATTCCCCGAGTATTTTCCGAAGTTTTGCTTAAAATTGTAGGAAACAGCACAATTTAAACGTATCGTTTTGTACTCTCCACGGAATAACGATTCTCGCGAACTTTTTTTTATGTCTTTTAAACAATTTTGCAATATACGTTGGAATTAAATAAAGTGTTTGCTCTATTAAATTTTTATCAATAACTCAATTATTGTATAGCACGTTGGTGGGTATAAAAATAACTATATCCTAAATTTTTCGACAATAAGATACAAGGTTCAGTATTGTGTTTTGAGTTTGAAATTCCTTGATTTTGTCATATCAATTGCTTATGTCAATTTTTCACCATCAGACGAACGAGAAGTTTGCTTCGTTCGCTTAATGAAAACGAGTTAGTAATTTCAGTATTAAGTTTAAATTCTACAGTTTCCTGCAAACGTTTACAAAGCTTTGTATTTTTCTGCTACGAGGCTGCACAAGTTGTTGACAGGTTAATGAATTGGAACTCTTGGAACTAGAAAAGTTGCGTGGCCGTTTGTGATGTGTAGCAGGATGAAGCGATGCAAGTTTTTAATGACTTTTAATTTTGATTTTAATTTAATTTAATAACAAAATTACTTAGCCTACATTACCCACTGATGGAAAAGCTTTCTATTGGGGACATAATTTTTAAAAACCGGTTTTATAGTTTCTAAATTTATTCGGAGCGAACAAACAAATCTTTTCACTTTAATATTAGTAGTAGACAAACAAAAATCAGTCGTAATATTTTAAATTTAGTGAAGAAATTTTTACATCGGCTACACTTACCCTACACTGTTTAGTGTAAAATGAAATCGCACTGACGCGTCTTTGAATTCAGATAAAGTTTACAAACTTCTTAATGGATTTCCTCCAGTTTGCAGACTACTTCTTAAGTTAAGTTTTAAACTACTTATAAAGTATTAATAATTGTAAAAAATAAAATATATTTTTTTTAGAAGATATGTTTATTTAAAAATAAAATAACAATTAAAAAATGATGTATTAATTATGTATTAATGTATGACATAAGATTATTAGAGCGGTCCAATGGTATTAAAAATTTACATTCACACTTTTTATTTGCATATCTTAGGGTAATACTTATTTTTAGACAAATTTATAAATAAAAAAAACTGTGTCTCAATGAAAATTAATCCAAACAGAGCAGTTTAGGAGATAAATTATTAACAAGAATTAAATTATTACTCGCATTGTATGTGATGTAAAAAAAATTAGTAATAAGCTATTAAAAGAATATTCGTTAAGAGTTTTCGTTAGTTGATGAAAGAAATAGGTGCACGAAAGTACGTGTCGGTATAATATGTGGTTAGCTATAAAAAATTCACTATGTACTTTACGTACCACGTAATTTTTCTTGAATCAATAAAAATGAAAAATAATATTGCCAGTCGGTGCGAATATTTTATATAAAAGTTACCGAACTTAAGTTATTGTAACAAGAAAAAGAGTGGTTCAGATAACGATCTCCGCTTGAAAATTGATTTCGATTTGGGTAACTTCGTTTTGCGAATAGCAATGTTGTATAAGAAGGGGTTGCTAGCTTTTTCCCAACGGATTCCCGAAACGAATACGTAATACTCTCTTCTATATTCGCAACTGTACGCCACTATATGAATTTAATATTTATTTATGACTACATTCTGCTTTAAAAAAAACGAATACATATTGCATGTAAAGATTTTTTATACAGGTAGCCATATATTACTACATTAGTCATATCTTTAATTTAGCATGTAATTTATTTATTTATTTATGTTTATTAAATCTACAGCTTGTTTACATTATAAATAAAACAGATTAGAGTAATTTAATATTAAGCCATTACAGATTTAAATTTTATAAACAAATCTTACATGTAAGGGTAGGGCGCACGTGTTGTGTGTGTGAGTGTGTCAGTGTCAGTGTGAGTGTGTGTTTAATTTATTTTAGTTTGTTGTTTTATATTTTATGTTGTATGTGTTATATGTTACGTTTTACATTTTAGAGCTGAAGAGTGCCAGTGGTCAGAATTTCAGTGATAGAACTTCTGAATTTCTTTTTAGTTGTTGAGAACAGACCGATACTATTAAAATGCATATTATGCAATTTTAATACTCTGCTCACCACCGAATTCATAGCATAGTTAGTCTTTGTAGTGGTTATATAAAATAGTCCGGTTGCTCTAATTTTTCACAAGGTTATGTTATGTTTTTTTTTTTTTTGTTTTTATCAGTAGACAGATTCAAGTTTCCTTTAAATAAATAAAAAACATGGTGAAATATTACGTATACGTAATGTTTATCCTTTAATAGTGCTGTGTGAAGTGGAAGCTGATCTTAGGTAAAAAAGTGACGAATACTACACTAAACTAAGCAACATATCTTGAAAAGTACGAGTACATAGCAAATGGATTGGCGATTACTCGAGCCAACTTCCTCTCGAACACGAGGTTGATTTGTTGAGAACAATTGAAATGGCACAGCGCCAATACGAAATCAGTTGTATCGCCGACAAATTGTAAATTTCCTACCACATCATAAACGCGCATATGTGTTCTTTTACATCCGTATTAAATTTTATTAAAAATTTTAATGAAATTCCGTCATTGTACATTGCAATATCATATAAAAATTGTTATTTTATTTTTTTTAAAGTTTTTAGATTCACAAAAAATACTTTAATAAAGAAGTTTTTACGACAAAAAATTGTTAGTCAAACTTCATTTTTAAAATAGAAATGATTAATATAATAAAGCACCCATAGTAGAAATGAACACAATTTATCAGTAAAGAAATTTAATAGACACAAAATTATCCGCATAATGTTGTGCCGGGAAATTCAAAACACGTATACAGACGTCAATCAACCTGTCACGGTATAAGCCTAACGAGGCACACTTTCCGCAGGCACAAAGCCCATCAATTTATAGAGATAATTGGCCACGGGGACTTGGAATAGACGTAAAATAGGTTATTGTTAAAACGTCAAACGATGACAACGTTACCCTAAAAAGTAACTTTACATGAATGTAAATATGAAATATTGTGTAGGTACGTAATAATAGTGCTTCGTAGTCAATAACCACAGCGGTTTGGTGGCGTTTATGTCCACATATAACAAGTAGGTACGTTAAATACCAATATGGGGAATTCTTATGTAGTCCTTTAAAGGGGCGGAACCGGTAATCTTTTACAAAAGTGAAACCACTCCCTGTTACGTTTTTTTTTAAATAATATATAACATAAAACTCATATTATGACATTTAAAGTTTATAATTTTAATCTACCCACATCTAGAAGTATTGGGCATCTCAGTGTCTCGAAACTAATTAATTACTAAACGTAGAAACTAGTGATAAGGAAATAATAAAAGGTTGTCAAATATCTCCCTTCCGCCTTTTTGTCTTTTGAATTTCGCGGCTATGTACAAAGCGCTACA
>JAABKM020000004.1:2091019-2115249 GCA_016277805.2 Papilio aristodemus | reverse complement strand
TATACGAGACTACGAGGAACAAACACATACCTTGAAGAAATGAATGCTCCGAAAGTGCCTTCAAGACCGGCTCTCTGTGCTTGCCTACGGCACTCGTAGTTTGTACTACTGACGCCGTGCATGTCTCCAGTATGCGGTTCATTTAAAGCAGCTAGACGTAACTAGAAGAAATAAAACGTTTTCAAATAACCTAATGACTGTAAACGCTAAACTAGATTTATGATTTTTAAAAATATATCTTCCTTTAATATTCTCATTACTCGTAAATCTTGTTTCTTTGTTTCGTTTAAACCTTTCGTCACATTGTTTGAACCATTTACGAATCAATTGCTTTTGTTTTTCTTTAGTGCGTAACACTGACTAAACTTTCTTAAGTTTTTGTAGCATATTTTTTTTTCGATTGTCTTTATTCCCTTTTTAAATGTTCAAATAGTTTATATATATACAATATTTCTTAAATTACATTGAATTGTATAACCATTATATATCGCTTTAGATAATAACGTGTAATTATCTGGATGTAAAAAATATTCTAATCACGACAAATCTACAATATTTACCACTGGTCCTTCTCCCGCAGGGTTCTTGTGGTGCACGAGGCTCGAAGTTTCCAAAATATTCTGAAGCGGTGTTCTAGTCGGAGTACCGTTAGAGGAGGATTGTATAGCCAATAGTGATCCCATCTACAATTTATGCAATATCAAATAAATGCATAAGTCGCTTAACTCACGTTTCGCGGGGTTCGGTGTTTGTATTGTAAAGTATCACACCTTTCGGAGGTTCTTCATGAGGCAGGTGTGCTTATTTCGCAATCGCTTCCTGCCTCGCACTCATGCAAAGATGAATAGGTAGAATATGTTTTATGATATATTTTATTTGAAATAAATAAATATGTTTTCAATCCCAGTAAATCTTTTTAAAATAAAATTCATAAACCACGAAATGAATATATTTTTAGTAGATAACTATTGTATACGTAAATTTAATAAAAGCTATTGCAAAAGTAATGAAAGTTATACAAACATTATGTACAAAACAAAATTACAATAATTTAACAGATAGTACAATGTAAAAGTACAAATATGGAGAATGAAAACAATGAACTAATAAATATGATGTTAGAGATCAAAAATGTTTCTGTCTGTGATATGAAAACATAGGTACATATAATTATTAAAAGTAAGTCATCTAAATAACTATAAACAAGAAAAATGAATCTTTAAATTTAGATATTAGAGGTGATTTTTATATGAAGACGTTTTAAAATAAAATTATACGAGTAGATTTATATATTTTTCTTTGCTCACCGCGACATATTGCCAGCCGTTGTTGACACGAACAAGCAACGCTTGCTCCTGGATGATATACGCCAGAGTACCTCGAGGACAAGCTACGCCGAGCTAACAACAGAATATTCACACTCACTGTCTAGTTTCTTATTCATGAGAAATTTTCAAATTTCTACAAATTTAAATCTTAAAATTTAAGATATGTTTAACAAAATGATAAAATTTTAGACTAATTTTGGCAAGTAAATCGTTACATTGGTGTATTAAGAATTAATTCAATATTTTTTACGTCTTATTTTTTATGTACAATTAATTTTTCTTAAAGAAATATAACTTACAAATATACTTTACTATTTATACAACTATGGTTAGTTTATATAAAAGTGTTATTAAAATATTACGAAAAAAAGGGTTACTTTTATCAAAGATTCCGTAGTCCTGAATAAAATGGTTCCAACTATAGCTTTTCCTTCTTCATCATCATCAAAATCCATGTCGTCCTCCAAATTATCTATAGGATCTCGCAAACCTGTTAGATAGAGCTTATATTGAAACAGTTTTGTTATATTTCCTCTTTATATTTATTCTCTTTCAATTCTAATGCTATATGCTATATGCTATATGTTCATATTACAATTATTTTATAGACAAACAAAAAAAAATTGTAAAAGCAATTTATAAGTAGGTCTACTACGCCAGACAATAACTAATGAATAATTATTGAGAAATGTCTACTCCTTAGTAGAACATCACATTAATTTAATTAAAGAATAAGTAATTAATGAAATCAAAGCTATGCTTCGTATGTGTGATGTATATACCATAGAAATTAATGTCAATTAATATTTCAATTAGGTCAATTTCAAATTACTTGAAATTAAGGTTTGTTAGAATAATTTGAACGCTATATATACATATGTAATTAGGTTAGGACGGTTAGAAATGTAACGAAAGAAATTCGAACGGATTCCGAAATTTTTGCACAATACATAGGACTATCATAGAATTGTATATAAAATGGTTGGTAAATACTAGTAATTAATATCAATGCCATAATTATGACCCACAAGCATCGCATACGTCGAACAGGTCAGCAACAGATTAAAGAAACAGAATTTATAGTATTCGTAACTGACGAGTGTATTATAGTATAGTCGATGTAATGGGACTACCAATTTTGATCTCCATTATTTATGTTCCATTGGAAAAATCAATAACTATAATGATGTTAAAAATATTGTAATTTTTTATTAAACGTATGAATTTCTTAAGAGAGTATACCATTAAAGAGGAAGGAGACTTTCATATAATAAAGTTAGGTTAATAGGTACGTGCACCATTTATTAAATGAATGTGCCCGAATTGGGCCATTCCGGATTACCACGATAGGGTCCCTAAATATAAACAAATTCGATGTTGGGCTTTCAATGTACTGTTATCACAGTTTAATAGCGGAAAAGTGAATAGTATATTCAGATTTATTAATAAGATAGAGTATGATGCCTTTAAAGTACTAAATTAGAAAAGGAATGAGTGAAAAAATATACTCAGTTTTCCTAATACGTATTTAGGAAGTCATGTTATGATATTATGGTAAAAATAAAACTTTTTTTAAAAAAGATCAATGAAATAACAATAAGACTTACCGTAGAGCTCTTGGCGATTCTGCATGAGGTGATTTAAGCTTCTTAATATTTGTAATGCGTCACGTTGTTTTCCTTCACAGAAAATGGAATCATTTTAAAGAATACATTCTTTTTTCCTTTACACCATCAAAATTACAGAAGATTAACATATCAAATTTTATTTTATTTTGATCAAATAGAAACTTACCTGCATTTGGTCCACGACGGTTAGTTCCTGGGGTATCGGTTAACGTATCAGGGGTTTCATTAATGTATGAGGGGCCTGGAGCACCGGGAGGGCCGGGAGGACCCGGGGGCCCAGGGGCTGATATGTATTGTATGTTTGTCGCCGGTGTGCCAGGTGGACCCGGAGGACCTCTGAGACCTTCTCTTCCAGGCACCCCAGGGGTACCATCATCTCCTCGATCGCCCTTTTCTCCTTTAATCTTAAATAGTATTAGACCATTAGTTACCTTACATTTTAGAAAATTAAACAGAAACTTTTGTTAATACCTTGTCAAAATCGAATGGTAACAATCCCGAATCACCTTTTTCACCTTTAGGTCCTTGTGGACCTGGCTGTCCAGTAGCTCCCGGAGGACCCTAAATTAAGGACAAATATATCTGTAGGTATAAAGTCTAATTGACTTATATTACACAATATTATACTTACCGTCCATCCTGGAAGACCAATATCTCCAGATATTCCATTAGTTCCTGGTATTCCTGGAGGTCCTGGGAGACCGGGAGGTCCTCTTATTCCAGGTGAACCAGGGTGACCACGTTTTCCTCTAGGACCAGGATCACCTTTATCTCCCTAATGGATGAAAATAAGAAAATAAATAAAATGATGAACCGAAATCTTAAAGTTAACAAATAAATCATACACTTCCAATAAGAGGCATAAATCGCAATGAAATCGATTCGTGCTGTATGTCAATTAAAACAAACTTATTTTCTCGAGCTATAGTTGGTAAAGGACTAATAAAACGATAAAGATTAATAAAGGACTTTAAATACCTTAGTCATTATAACAGCTTCATCCCTTGATATAGCGACTGGGCCAGGCGCTCCGGTTTCACCTTTATCTCCTTTTGGTCCTGTATTCCCTTGCACTCCTTGTGTACCTGGTAATCCGGATGGTCCAATATCACCACGTTCACCCGGCTTACCATCGTTACCCGGAAACCCTTGAGGTCCCTCTATACCTCTAACACCTTTTTCACCCTACAAAATTCATACATTTATTATTGAGTATTTTAATATTTAGTTAAAGTTTATGTTATGTTTCTGTCGACCTCATTTAGTTTAAGTCAGGGAAGTGAGTTATTAAAATTAATATAACGTAGTTATTTATGCAATTTTTCTCTATTACGTTTAAGCAACAGCAAAGGTAAGGTGTATTTATCATAAAATACTAATTTACTCTAACTACCGGTGACAGGTAATTACCTTTTCTCCTCGTTCTCCTTTCTCTCCTTTCCCCCCCTTCGAAAGGGAGGCCACGTCACGCAGCCCTACGAACATTATTTTATTATACATGTTTTTGTTTAGTAACATATTAATACAGTTCATGCTAAAATAACTTTTAACGTGTACACTGAAAGAACAAAACGCTGTCGTACATTCCGCAGACATGTAAAACATTAAGTAACGAACCGTAAGTCATTTATATTCAGTAAACGTTATGGAAAACATATAAAATACGAGTCGAGTTATTAGTTGAGGTTTTAAGGTAAAGGAACATATTATTACGTATGCCATAAGAAGGTTTCAGTTATGACGGAAACGAAAATGTTGGTACAATTAGTAAATGTCAAATAGATAAAGTTTGTTTTGAAATATTAAATAATTTGAAAGTTGCCAAGTAAGCAAAGTTTACGAAAGTTTTGTAAGACGTAGGAAAAGTAATTTTGTGGCCGAGCCGCTATTAGTTGCCAGCGATAGTTTAAGTTTTGTAACTTTTTGTGCTCAAGTTGACAGAGTGATTAAGAAATACTTACCGGATCGAACTAGTCCGGTTTCAATAGAGTTTTCTAATAATGTTGAACTGTAAGGACCAGGCGGGCCCGGTGGACCACGAGCACCTGTTCGATAGAAATATAACATGAGAAAACATTGAAGACATTATAGAAGTTTTCAATTTACAATGTAAGTTTTTTACAATGAAAGATTTTCAAATTACAAATCACGCTCAAAATCACTTCATAATTTTGTAAAAATTATTGTCGAAAGTCGCAGTGACTTAACTTTTGGAAATTTAAACGTTCATTAATAGCTTGCGAATTTATACTACGAAATCTGTCTTAAAGTACACTCCAGGCAAGAAAACGAATTATTACAATGACCCCTAACTCGTACGTAATCCTACGTGAGAATAAATCAGGATCATAGAGCGCTATAAATTTTGATGCTTGAGTTGGTTTGTTACCTTTCTCGCCCTTATCCGCTGGTCGACCGTGCGGCCCCGGAAGACCCGGCAACCCGTCGCGGCCCGGCTGGCCCCTCTCGCCTTTGGCACCGTGCGGCCCTCTAGTGCCAACATTACCCTGCAATTTTCTTAACATTAAATCATTGCTAATATATGTTAGATTTTAATACTCCGATATTTTTTATAATCTAGTACTTAACTACAAACCCTCTTTATATTAAGTGCCTAAGTAGGCGAAACTTAATTACATTAACACACACGTATATATGTGTATATATATGTGTACACTATAACCACCCTAATACTTTATAAAAATCACTGTAGTATGTACAACTATACGATCATTTAATATATAATAATATAGTTACAATGTGTTTTAGAGAGGTTCGATAATTTGATTCTAATATGTACATATGTACTTAACGGTTAAACTTACTCTTTCGCCCTTATCTCCTTTTGTTCCATGTAGTCCCCTTTCACCCTTATTTCCTGGATAACCTCTCTCACCTTGAGGACCAGGTAAACCCATTGGTCCTCTCTCACCCTGAGCAGCAACAGTTCCCCGGTTACTAGTCCCGTATAATCCCGGTGATTCCTGTTTAAGTGGAAGTAATGAACAAGGATTTAGAGAATGTACAAATATAAAACACACGTGGTAATATAAATAAAAATGAGGCTTTATAACCTAGTTGCTGCTATGGCATGGTCATGGGATAAAAGTCAATTACAAACGCTTATCTTAATATCGCGGTTGAGGGGAAGATTTTACTTTAGCGTTGTTACGCGTTTTACTGTTGAAACTGCTCACACCTATATCGTGTGTGTTTTTTGTTTAATATCAAGAAGTGAAGTAAGAATGCTTTATATTTAATAAAACTTGAGTCACTTAAGGCTTATTTATAACTTTGTTGAATGGTTTAATTTTCTAGATAAATTTATATCAAAAGCTCACTGGATGTACTATTTGTTGAAACTAGTGTTTTTGAACTAACATCAGCGTCGCGCAGAACTAAATGAAATGCACAAAGTGTTACAATTTTTTAAGCACCAGATCCTGTAAGTAATGTCAATAGCCAAGGATGCGGCTTATGAGAGATAGACAATATGACCGTGGGTTCGATCCCCCATTCTACTATTGTAGTAAACCATATTCTAGCACAAGGTTAAGCTTGGTTGGAATAGTTAAAAGAAATATTAGTAAATTATCTCATAATCTTTCAACATTTTTATCAAAATAAATTGTTGACTATATTTGCCGCTTGTAAAGTAATTCCGATTTGGCTATTTTACTCGTTTCGTGGAGAGATAAGAATATAAGAGACACTACAGTTATGTCAGGGATAGGCAGTGTCACTTGTATCCCCTAATGCTTTACTATTATATCTCAACTTATTTATATTATATACTTTGATAGCGACGATAACTATATTTACTACAGATTATCGAGTACCTTTTTCAATCCTTGTATATTTAAACCAAACGCTAAGAAATTTTCCTTGAACGTGCGATAGTATAATGTTATATATTTTGTAAAAAAAAATTAGCAAAATATTTACAATTAAGGCTGAAGACACTGGACCAGGAGGGCCTGGTGGTCCTTGTAATCCCGGCGTACCATCCGCTCCAGGGTCTCCCTTTGGTCCAGGTTGTCCTTCGACACCAGGTGAACCAGTATCACCTTTTTCCCCTTGTTCACCTTTCATACCACTAGGCCCAGGTGGCCCTGGATCGCCCATTTGACCCTGAATAACAATAAATAATTCTAAGATGTGTTTTTAATTATTTCGGACTAGAATGCTATGTGTTCACACATTATATTCTAGTTATAAAGGTAATCATAATACGATTTGAGCAAATAAATTTAGGAAACGTACTGTTTTTCCTGGAGCTCCAGTGGTACCATCAGATCCCGTAGGGCCCGGGGGACCGGGCGGACCTTTTATCCCTGGCAAAGACTCCAAAATTCGTGATAAGTCATTAGGACTACATTGACAATATTCCGATAGCGGCAACTGTAATACAAATCAAATTATGCAACTGTGACTTAAGTGCCATTATGGTAAATGTCACTATTGATACCGTTATTTTATGACATTAAAATTTGATACTTTGAAATATTCATTTTTTTGTATTATCTATGGCCTTCGAATATCTTAAGTCTTGTAAGCGAACTAGTTGATTATTGTTATTTCTCTTAGAATGACGGATAAAGTAAAGATGTAAAGTTTAATTAACTTTATCGAACAATACTAACGTTAGCTTCTGTGGATCTGCCTAGCTTAGCCAGCGTACCGGATGCCACCGGATCTCCATTCATCGTTTCATCAGTTGAGCCCTGTTTAGACAATGCATCCATTAGAATAGCAAGGGGTTTGTTCTATTACCTTTTGTATTATTTACAAAGGATTACTGTTAATAAATAGTTCTTAACTTAAAACATAATTATATACTGAAATAACCTGTACAGACAAAGAGAAAGATAGAGACAAATAAACTATTCTAAATTTTTATTTTCGTCGGCATTGAAACCTAAATAATTTTATATGGGAAAAGAGTGCTTCAATAAATGTACTTTTTATTTAAACTGGCAGGGAATTGACTAATTATACGTGATGACCAATCTTGATTGAATACTTACATTTTGATCTCGCTCAACGCCTTTCTGTCCAACGAAATCTGTAAATCAGACTTACTTTATTTACGATGTCTAGTAGCTGGTGCCCAAACATATTTCTTTTTAGATAAACACCCATAAGAATCAAATTGAAAAAAAAGTACATTATTCCCCCTCCATAAAATTACATATTAGAACTTTAAGGTTCGTTATCTACGCTAAATAAAATATTTGCTTATTATATATTATTGAATTGGTAAATTAAGCATAATACAGGGACGATATCCGAGGAATAAGTTTGAATCATATCTAAACTTGTATCAAATAAAACGCACGAGAGATATATTAAAGACGTCATTATAGAGAAAATTTAAAAATATTTCAATTAAGAATAAACTTACACGGTGACGAATGTGATATTACTGGCAACCTATTTTCTTCTGGATTTACCTGTAATAATTAAATAGTAAAAGAGATCGATTAAAAAATCTATTCCTCAAGCATTTTTATTTTAGCTCTATCTTAAGTTTACCAGATGGCATGAAGATGACTTTCTCGGTCATTTTTATACGATCCTGTCGTATGTATTTAATAGTTCGAATTGTTAAATTTTTAAAGATATAGGAGAAGGTGGCGCCTATTTCATTTGGCTTGTCTTGGCGGGACAAGAACTGCCTTTTTCATTTTGCCTCAAAAGAAAATTTGACATGATTACCTAAATAAAATAAAAGAAACGAGAACGGTTTTGTATTTTTTTACCCTTTAAGAAATGGGTGTATTGATATTTTCTCATAAAAGTAGTTGGGCACTTTGGTATACAAAAAAAAGATAAAAAAATAAATACAGACCCCGAATTTAATGCAGTCAAGTCACGCCTTACATTCCCGATGGAACGAAGAGGACTCCAAGCAATACAAATAAATAATTCATACAATCGGGTAGATACAGTGGAGTCGATATTGAAGTAATCCGAATTCGAATATTTTTCCAAGTTAAAGAAAAGATGCTAAGTATAAGTGAGTTAGAATTTTATAAGAACTAAATCGGCTTATACAAAATAAAAAAGTGGTCATCTTAGTGATTATATTATATATTTTACAAGCTAATCACAGACTCATATACCATATTCCTTTTTTATTCTATAACTATAATTTCCATGAAAACATGTAATTAATCAGTAGTATAGCGACCCATGCGAAGAAAAGAGTTACATCTGTAATGTACACGTAACTCTTTCCTTCGCACGAGTCGATATTTCAATTTTGAAAGCTGATAGTGTGGAGCCGCTAATGCCCTACTTTTATCAATGATTTATGTTTCAATGCATACTCTTTCATATTATATAGTTACGAAGTCGAAGACGTAAAGCCAAAGTTCTCTGTTGTCTTAAGTAATATTTACTAAATGATTAGAATATAGAGACAAGTAACAGAAGAGATGTGGACTGCGATAAGTCCTGTTGCATCACAATAATCAGACTTAACTCAAAAGAGAACAAAACCTACGCTGACCCAATTATAAACATTGCGTGTGAGCAATGTATCCTTCTCGCTACGTTATTTTTTTTTTGTTCGTTTCCTTCGAGTGATGTTACATAATCTACCTAAATAATTAAACAGACAAACAACAAAACTTTTCTGCTTTAATATGATTCCAGATGGCGAAAAATTTTTAATGCTTTTAGAGAACATACAAGCTAAATAGACAAAACAAAATGTTAATTCAAATCCTATAACAACCAAGTTAATTGTGCTCGGATACCGCTTTTGATAAGCTTTATCTTCGTTTTAAACAGAAAGAGGGTAATTCGTAAACCGAGCACGATCTAGTTGAACTGTTTTTCACTTGAGGCACATTTAATTAACGCAAAATGTAAGATAATAATCGTTTCATAACACAGACCGGCATTTTAAAATTATTAAAATTTATTTGTGGCATATCATATTTTTTTTTTTTCATATTCTATGTTATTTACAATTATTTTAATATACTTTACATGTTATGAAATTTGAAATAAACATTTTAATTATGCTTCTATTGAAATAATTTCTTAAAGTTTGCAACAATATCAAACACTCGAATTAAATTCTGATATTGTCTAATATCTTAATACGGCTAACTAATCTAGATAATTAAATAAAATTTTAAATATCTAGATAGGTGGATGATATTTCAAAACGTTGGTATATTACCAAAATAATTTTATCAAATTGCACCAGAAAATGGCTTTAATTTATTAATGATTTATGACAACGGTTACGCGTAATTAATGATTTCCAGGAAGAGCCTTCCGTGACTTGAATCATTAAGCTAAACGTGTTTTCTATAATAACATAACGTTGAATAATAAACATTGAGTTAGTCATATTTTCGTGGAGAACGCATATTTACCATTGTAATTATTATGTACTCCGTTACCTACATGAGGATAATCATTATTTAAATAATTATTGCTGTCAATATTTCTCTGGTCATTATACCTTGAAGCCTTCAAGGTCTTATTATACTCGTAATTATTACCTACATTGTCCTCCTTTGAATTACATTCCCAACCGGTTAAATCTACGCGTATAGACAAACTTTTATTCCAGGTTCTACTCCGACTCACCTGACAGTAATTTATTGAAATATGATCTTTATGTCGCGTTTCCTATGGTAGAATTTTTATTGTCTTATATTTAAAGACACTTAATATTGGCAGTTAGCGGCAGTGGTTGCAGTACCGACTAGTTTTGGTCCTGTCGGAGCTCCTTCATAAGAGTGAGTATAAAGTAAGTCGATGCTGAAACTGATTGGACAAGAATGTAGCTATGTTAATTATTTATTCTGGTTACAGTTATGGTGATTGTAAGTTACATTTACAATTTTCCTTACTGGTAAATTTATGACTCGCTAACTTTATGTTTCGTGTAAAACTGAACCGTGCTCGGCAGAATTCTGGTACTAAATTATTTTATGAAGCAAGATTTTACTGCCGATATTCTGATTGAATATGTTCTTACGATACCGACAAAACGTGATGTGGTGTATTTCATTACGTTGGTATCTCTCAAGTGTTTATTAGTTAATAATGATGGTGTTTGAATGATATTACTGTTAGAGAACTAAATAATAATAAAATATTTAACTCACAGCTCGATGAGTGACAAATGACGTCCGCCCTTGAAGTCTTGCACTAATTTTCGCGGGCGTATCTTCATCCTCCCTTTTCGGATCGAACCATCCAAACGCCGCGCCCACCACTAGTACAGCGCCTAATATCATCAGTGCCAAGAAGCCCCCAATTGCCGCTTTCGTTGCTTGAGATATTACCATCGCCATTGTTAAGTCCACGTCTGTATCATTCTTCACTTAAACGCTTTACCCATTTTATTTCACTTTTAAAAGTTTCATATTTATTTTGACCAAAAGGAATTAAGTTTCGTTAAAAATTAAATCTATAATTTATTCACTGTATAATTAGTCACTTTACAATTTATCACTTGAATTAAGTTTATGTAAAATAAATTCCTAAAAAATATTAATTGTTATTACTCGTTGTTCAAAGTGAACAACAAACACAGTAATGCAACGCGACTCAATGCGAAAATGACAAGTTTACATTACAATATGTTTTTGTGGGTTTACGTTGCAGTCAAAATCAGTCGCATAATGTTACAAGTTTTTTTTTTTATGTGACTGACTTGTTACTGTTTATCTAAAAGAGGTAACTACAGACTTGTCGCAATCCCTTCCGTGTGCTAACGTTATCAATGTATTCTTCCACGATTTAATATTTCATTTTAAAAAAAAAGATAATAAATAATAATAAATTTAAGTCGAAAATTTAAATCAGATAACAGGTGAATATCCAACTTGTCTTAACTTTGAATATCAATGTGTATTTAAGAATTTTCAAAATTGATATGTTTTAAAGATAGTTTAAATCGAATACTATATTGGATTGAAGTAACATTTTATTTAATTGTAGAATGTGTGTTGATATTGATCGAACTTAGCAAGGGAAGGTCACATGTTTATGCAAAGACTACATTGAAAGCGAAGACACGCAATGTCGGAAGGGAGAGAGATGATAATTGACAATAGAGTACAACGTGAACAGGGACCTCTATAACATTTGTATAAATAATACAATATCTATTTTACGTAAAAATAGAAATATCATTAACTTAGGTGGCAAAAATCGTGGTTCAATTTCCACATTTTTTTTTTTGGGGGCGATGATTAAAAGGATTTACACCCGCCTCCATCTTCACGGAAGTGGGATATAATACCTGGATGTGGGAGAGACACAATACACAAAGAGATGTTCACGTCAATTATTGGCTGATGCAGGTGCTCAGTGGCCACGGCTGCTTCAGAGAGTAATGCTACTATTGTAACTGGGACCGATCCTAAGAAACACACTCTCACAGAGTGCTTTGTGTGGGAGTCCAAGCGGCAAATCCAAGTAGAATCACTGCGTTCGGTTATGATAATTGACTTTTCCTATCCTATTAGTGACTACATAATATAAAGTTAAATATTTTGCTAAAACGTAAACGTAACATAAATGAACTTACACCAGCAGCAAAATTTTCCTTAATTCGTATTTATGCCGTTATCAAAAAAAGTTTTATGCCATTTTAATTAAATTAATTTATATGTTACGACTATATTTATGTGACATTCGCATGACATAGAGCATAACATAGAGACGCCCGTAACAGAAATTAGAAACCGTATTATGACACAAGCGGATTGTTGAAACTTCAAAAGAATTTCTTACAACAACCTACTGAAATATCTTTATTAGGATTTTTGTGAGCGTAATAACAATATATATGTTTTTTTTTAATTTGTTCCAATTTGGTATTTCATGTAATATTTTTTGTGTATTAAAAATATGTTGATTTGCTAATATCACCGTTCGATTGCGAACTTTGACAGTTAATAATCTAATAATAAAATTTAATATCTTGGGTTCAACCAACAGAAAATTTCGTCACTAATAATATGAAATATTTATAATGTTAAAACTAACTAACATTCCTCGCTATCTCGGGAGATTATTAGGCTACGTATACAGATTTTTTGCTCAAAATTCAGACTTTTACAAATAAATGTCCACACTTTTACACCAAATTCGGACGTTTGTACAAATTGATATAATAAATTCAGTCTTTCAGAAATCAAATTCGATCGTTTACGTATCAAATATAAATAAACACGTGTCAATTTTATATTTACGAAATTGATTTGTAGAAGTCCACATTGGAATTTATAAAGCTATGTGTGCAATAAAATCAAACATTTAAATAGAAACGTGTTGTACCAAGTACCAAAATATCGGCCCAAATTCTGAACAATTTTAAAATGTCCAAAAAGTTAAAATAACGAACACCTAGATTCTAACTAATTTACGATTTCGTAAAATAAAGGACAGGTTACTGAAAATTTTCCAACAACTGATTTTAAGTTAATTAACACAAAACGTTGTTTGCATTTTTGTTATATAAACAGATGGATAATTAAAATCTATGTTTAATGAAACGTTTATTTTTTTTATACGGCATGTTGATGAAACACAACAGTTGAGTCGGTACTTTTACGGTCAAAATACTACACGAGTGGCGCAGATGTTCTTAGTCATCACGCAGAAAATTTATACGTTATTTTAAAGAAAACAAACTTTACTTATAATAAATGTTTTAATTACAAATATTTTAATACTGACAGATTTCAGTTTTTTTTTTTCGTTATTGAGTTCGAAATTAAAAAAATAATAATTTTGCTATTTCTTGGATTTTACAAACACTTATTCAATGAGATTACGAAACCTTATGTAAATTATTGTAATTTATAGTATATATTGAATAAATTTAAGTTGATATTATAGTATTTTATCTTATGTTAATTCTAAATTATGACATATTTATATAACAGATAGAAGGCACACAAATGACCGGGTCGCTAACAATGAGAAGCGGCCTCCAGCCACGGACGTAAGCGGAGCAGCTACAGGGTGTTGCTGAAGCGTTTCCGACATTAAACTTCATTCTATTGTTTATATATTCAGTACAAGAAACACCAACTTAGATTTATACAAGGCTTATTTCTTGTTGTTATATGCATTATTACGTTATCATAATTTTATAGTGAGTAAAAAATAAAAATGTGTCAAATTAAATCAAGGAAAAATATGCAAATTAGTACACATTGTTCATGTCACATGAAAGTTTGCCTAAGGAACTTGAAGTAAATTTAGAATATTGTTTCTATTTTTAATAGTCAAGAATTACCTACATACATTAATTTCGTAAATTTCAATAATTTTTTTTATTACTCTGATAATAACTACTTTTATAATAAAGTTAATTTTTTTTGTTTATTTCATTCATTTATTAAAAAAATAAAAAAAAAACGCAGCAAAAATATCCTACCAATCCAATACACTAGGTACAATGTACACTTTTTGACAATATCAACTAGCTTTTATTTTGAACTTCGGTTATGTAGTTAGTAAAGGCTTGGATTCCGAACGCAGCATTCCATTCCTAAATTGTGCAACGTTTGAGCATATAAACAGACAATTGGCTTTGTTGACCCCGTTCCACAGTCATAATTACTAACAAATATAACTTGTATAAATATTTCAGTGGATAGACTAAACAAGAAAAGATAGGTTTTGTTAATACTAAGTTTATACAAGTTCCATTGATATTAAAATAGTCATTATAAATTGTATACGGTCTTGTTTTGAAAATAAAGTATAGGTTAAAGTATAGACATTATTATTAAAGTGGGAAGGTAATATAAAGTTAATTTGTTTGAAATGCAATTCAAAGAATTGAGTCAGGGGCTTGTACGTTCCGATGCTTCAAAAGCTTTCATGACGATTCAACTACAAACTAAAATAGAGGTCATTGGTATACTTTCGCAAATAAGTAAATATATATCTTTGAAATTTTTAACAAAATATCAAATTGTAGTAATCAATAAAATTTGAAAATATGAAATAAGAGAAACATTATAACAAGGATTGGATTATAGATAACAATTTTTAAAACTCATTCCCTATGTGGGGAAATATACATGTAGACAAAAGTAGGATAAAGCTCATTGAAAGATTTAGAAAAGAAAATTATATGAATGGATATTAAAAATAAAAAAACACATGTTTTTTTTATTAAATGATAGAGAAAATTATATCTCTAGCCTTTAACCTAACATTTCGGCTCAAAATAAAAATTAGTGAAGAAAACAGCTCCTCAGCCAATTTCCTTTATGTATAATTAAATATGGATTATTACAATAAATAAAATATGGTGATTAAAATAATGGCGCTCTTATACAAGTAAAAGGTAGCTAAACCATTTTATTACATTAAATTACTACTGGCATAAAATAATATTATTACTATGACCTGATTTTCTTTATTAATGTGGAGTAATTTTCGTATACTAAATTTTATATACTACTTAATTACGTATAAGTGTAGTATTAATATAATAAGGAAATTAAGAAATTTGATGTCATTCTTCATCATACTATATTCATTGGCTCGCTGGACAAAATTTATTATTAATTTTGCTAAGTTTTTTTTAAACTTAAACTTTAATTTAAAGTTTAAGTGTATACAATTTTTTATTTTATTTCATAAAGACATTGAAGAGCAATTTCAAGAATACGTGAAGAATAGTTAAAATTTAAAAAATGACGTCACCAAATCCTCTTACAGCTTGGAGCACTATTTTTTTTATTATTAGCATTAGCACTTTAGAGAGAATAAACGAATTGTTAAGCTACACAAATATACTTTAAAATTAAAAAAAATTACCTAATGCTTATTTGACAAACTAGTAGTAATAATAGGGAAAAATTAATTCCAACTATTACTTTTCTTTAATTTTTAATAGAAATTTAATAATTCATTAAAAATTTATAAGTATCACAAACTTTTACCAGTCTTGAATAATGCATCACAGTAAATAATTAGCATGACATTTTAATTTAACAAAAATACGCACGAAACTAAAATTCACTGCACAAGAATAAAAGTTAACAATTATAGCGATACGTTTAGGATCGTAGCGGTTCGGCGATTTATTGTAAGGTATCGCTTTTCCCGACGAGCGCGTCGTAGTCGAGACGTCCGATTCGCTACGATGCCGCGGCGGCACTGGCTACGAGAGTGCTACAATCCGCGGCTACATTTTAGATTATTACTCGTAGCACAGATTCTACAATCAATAGAACATAATTTTGAAAGATATTTATTTGATTACAAATTGTATTATTTCTAATAATGATTGGAAATGCAAATAAAAATATTACGCAACATTTTTAAGATTAAAAATTCTGCTATGACCGACTGATACAACCGAGGAAATACAAACTTGTAATTGTTGCAAAAATATGAAAGACAACATTAGAATAAACAGAAGAGATCGAAAATTCCGCAAATCTCAAACTGCTTGTTAGAGTCAGCTGGTGATGTTTCCTTTACATGTATTATTCAAGAGTTCCAAAGAATACATGAATTATCTTCCATAAATTACATTTGCGGATTGGAAGGTACTAGACTAGTATAGACTGTGTGACTAACTTATTTGTTATGCATCAGTATGTCCTTATTCGTCGAATTGGAAGACTAATTATCCATAAGCCTTAGCGACAAAACTTTGGCCTTTCTATTCTACAAAAAAATCTTGACTGCCTTTTTAAGTTTTACGATACACCGCAGAATACTTAATCACGGATCTTTATACGAAAAAAACCTCTCAAAAAAAACTTTTTTGATAACAACTCTCCGCCACTGGCTTTGACGAGAGGATCAGTTTTTCCTGAAAAAGTAATTAAAACACTAGACCTTGTGTATTTTGTGATTTTGAAAAATGACAAAAAAAATTTAGGCAACGCTAGTGAAAAACTTAGTGGAATTTTAATATAGTATTATTTGTAATTATATATTCATATCGAATGCTTAGAGTTAACATTATAGCATGAAAAGGAAAAGCAATTATCATAGCACATGCATATTTATTATATTATATCAACGTTAAATTAATTAGTGTAGGCCGAAAATGTACAGTTAAATAGCAATGTTTATCTCTGAACAAAGTTTCAGTCACCGATACTGCTGTTTCTATCTCCTCAATCCAATTCTGAGCCAGCGAGCGGGGATTGTTCGTATAATCCTTTACGTATGTTATCTCTCTAAAATTTAAATTCTTTTTTTCTGATTAAAAAGATATTATGTTTTGTAAAGTAAATATGAATGAACGAAATGCAGTGGAAAATAACGTACGAGCGTAGTTGTGGTTATAGTACATACATTATTCCAATAGGAAGAAAGACAGCTGACAATCGTAAATTCGTTGTAATATCAATGTGTTTCTGTTTAACGTGTTTCATTGTATTTGATAAAATATGATGGATGGTATGAAATGACATGGAAAGATATATAAAAACTAATTTTCAAAAGTTTATAAACTAAGTTAATTTAAAATACACGAATTAATGCGCAACGAATAAAAAAATAGAAAATATTATATTTATTTAAGCATTTCGCAGTGGAAATGTCAAACGTATCAGAAAAAAAACTTTTCATATCACATTCTAAATTTGAATCAAAAATTAACAAACCCGCGGCGCTCGTATGTTTTCTCATAAATGTTTTAGTGCCATACATTTGAGACTGTGTTGTTGTTACTGTTTTATATTTTATCAAAAGCCAGTCAATTTATCACAACCTATTGAAGTTCGAAGCCAATTGTGGTCTTATATAATATTCATAGGAGGCAGGCGTGAGCCGTCATCGCTGGCATTAAATAATATTTTGCTAGTGAGCCCTGGAAAAAAGAATCGAAGATAGTTTTTACTTTTATAGAAAAAAAATACTTATTTTGTTAAGCAATCGTTTGTGATTTAACCAAGATAATTCTGCCAATTTTAATTACTACTACTTAATTTGGCCATGCTTCAGACCATTAGATAGCAAGTTTATTTAATGATAAATACGTGCATACGTGTTACATTGATTTTATTATTACATTTATATTCAATATTATTAGCTCTTTAATATCTTCAAAAATTAATGCTATATCAAACCATTCTACGATAAGTTTTGAATCCGTATACGATCTAAACCGTTATGGTGGTATGGTAATCCATTACATGTGTCAAATAATTACCATGATCACATTTTACTGCTTGTAACCTTCTACCATAAAAATATTAATAACTGAAGGACGTTTGTAATCTTTCCAGTACCGATTATTTTCTATTTTCAGACCGTTAAAAATGAAAGGAACTTTCTTAAGCTACTTACTTTTTGCTGCGTTAATGAATTAATTTTCAAAGCCTCCTTCTAAAATCAAACGCTTAATGCGACGTGAACGAGGTTTAACAAGTGAAAGAAGTACTTTAATGGTCGATTCAGCAAAGCTCCGCCAGGATACTTAAAGCTATTTACAAGGTTGATCTTTATATAAAATAGACATATCAAAAACTGAAATGGGAATCAAATAAACGAACCAATTGTTTACAGGAAATAATAACCAATTCAACAGGAATTAAAAGCATTTGTAAATGCACTAATTACTGAAGAGCCGATCACCATAATAAATGATGACGATGAATGATGAAAGTGAAAGTTAGAGCGGGAACTATTAAAACGATGATTCAAATAGCACAACGATCTGGTTTTTCACAAATCTCCAACCAAACGATTACTGTAAAATTATATATTTCAAGTGGTATTTTTAAACCATATGTGGGTGCACTAGGTGCACCTCTGCCTACCCCTTCGGGGAATACAGGCGTGATATATTTTAAAACCAATACGACTTAGTGTCCTTAGTAAAGCGCATTCTTTTTTAAGGCTGTAAGTACATCATTACAACGTCAAATTATTGGCCTACGTATCTACAGGTTCTGTGGTGTTGTAAATGATTTTAAATAAAAAATTCAATCTATATTATTTATCTGGATATTACTTCTGGACATAATATTTACTATAAGTATACTTTCACAAGCTGTACGATAAGCAGAGAAAAATAATCAAAGTTTCAGCTTCTCTTTAAAAACTATGTGCTGTATGAGAAGTGACCTAGATAGAAGTTCGCTAATTGGGCTTACGTCTCGCTAATGCAAAGTTCGCTGCTACTTTTGTGAGAAGTGTGTTATAAAAACATATTTAATAAAACATGAAATATGCATTTCTAAGTTCAAACAAGGAGTTAGGCATGCACTTAAAATTTCAGTTATCGAATTCGATACTTAGTATAATTATGTATTATGTATTAATGTTATAAAGAGAAAAGATTTTACACTTTTTTTAATTCCGGATAAACTTTAAAAAATGTAATATCTATTTATTAGCGCGTAACCTTGCCTATAATAAAAAAATATATACCTCACGTCTGAATTCCCGGAAGGGGCAGGCAGAATGCAACACCCACATTTCGCCGTATGTTTTTCCGTCCTATGATGTGATAAGTGGTGAGACGAGCCTATCGCCTATAATTACTTGTCCCTTGTAGCGTTTTTAGTCTTTGTTAATATTTTACTTTTAATTTTATATATTTATGTCAAAGTGACTTTTGTTTTTGTTTTCGTCTAGAATAGACGATTGATTTTGGCACGATGTAACATATAACAGAAAAATTATACTCTTCATATACCTAAGTGAGTAATTGGCTACCTCTCTTCGGCTTATTATGATACAATTTTATATATTATATAAACAGAAATATACTAAAATTATAAATTTAATAATTTACCGTTAACGTCAGACGGTGATGGATAATTTACTCACTTTTACAGCGGAGAGGAAATCACTTTCAACTGAAGTTTGAGTCGCGCGCATATTACCAGTGAACCGTAAAATTAGTTTGAGATTCTTCTACTCGGAGAAATTCAGTATGAAATGTGAAACTTGAAATGCAAAGCTACAAACGAATGTTATGAAGTTAATAAAGTACTAACCTTTACTATATCCATTTAATTTAAATTCATTTTTTATAAAAGAAGATGAAAGACTAGCTACCGCTTCAACTGATATTGTGACTGCTATGCATGAGAATCTACAACAGGCTTGTTGACGGCTTACCTACCATTAATGGATTGAGGAAAAAGTAGACTGTAAAAGATTTTTCCTTACAATAGAACAATTTTTGTAATAAACAAAATAATTAACGAAGCTCGTGTACTAAAACATAATAAGCACGTTTAACACGTAGCCAGTTTGTTTTCACAAAAATAAATAAGGCAATCCTTTTGTAGCAAAAAATTTAAGAAGGCTTTTAATGCGATTGGATTTCAGCAGGAATTCTGGCAATGTTAAATGGAATCTGCACAATTTGATTGCTCCCAAAAGTTTAGGACAATTTTATTTCACGCTTCAAGACTTTGTATTCGGTAGGGAATTTTATCTTAAGCAATGGCTTGTTTTATTCAAACTAATTAACGTTAAAATTATTCAATTGTAATTATTATACAAAAAATTCTGAAAATTAATAAACTGATACCAAACTTTCGTATAGCAAGTATCAAGGCTTGAAAAATAACACGTGGCCTTTACAAAATAAAATAATTCAATTTGAAATTTAATACGTGTCATAATATGCAAGAGTCTAGATTCCCATTTCTCTCCGGGACATGTACCTTGATTAATAGTTGTAGAATGAGAATATGCTGCACTATTATCCTTCCTTGCTCGTCTAACTGAACAACAGATCATATGAGTGACGAAATTATCTTACATCTTCAACTATTGTTCCCTTTAGTTTACCTCCACATTAAAAAAATATAAGGTACGTAGAAATTTTTAGTATGCAATGTAAAATTATCACTTAATGTTATTTCAACTTGGCAACCAAGTATATAATATTGCTATTTGTTGTAATCTATTATATTTAGATTGACGTTAAAGTCTTGTAAAAGTTTTTTATTTATTAAGCTTATAAAACAAATTGTAGTGCCTAACTTCAAAGGAACATTGGCATTGAAAACAGACCCCTCTATGAATATAAATAAATCAATAAAATACTCACAATAGAAGCTCTGAAAAAGGTTGAAGGTACAGAAGTTTGCGACACTGAAGCCTTTTGTTATTTATATTATCATCACGTTTCCTAATCCGACACCATGTTCCAATAAAGTCCGTATGGGGACAATAGTTTTAGAATAACGCCTCTAGGGTTAATAGATTAGGAATATAGTTTTTCAAAGAGAACCTACGAATAATTCTATTTTTATAGCTAAGGTTGGAACAAAAACAATTTTATTTGAGGATTATTTTAAGGGTTCAAAATACACTAAATTATAAATCTTATAGTTATCAATTGTAATAAAAAGAGTGAACATATCAATATATAAAATCATTTTAGATGTTTATTTTTAAACTTCATGAAAATATGTAAATAGTTTAAGTAACAACTGTAAGATCGCGACGAAAACGAAGCAAAATAAAACTCTAATCGTACAGCGTGCACTGTATCGATCGGATGGCTTGGACTATGTACCACACCTGCCTCCAAAATTGACTACACAAAATCTCTCAGATAACAAATCATGCAAGTAAGGAATACAGGAGAAACATTCTGAAATAAGATTAAGAACAATCAAATAATACCTTGATTATACAAAATATATTTTACTTAAAACCTTACATAAAAGAGAGATAGAGGTGGTATATTATTGTTGAGAGATTAAAAATCAAAAAGAGAAAACGTAAAAAAATGTTCCAAAGAACAATAGATAAGGGATAGAAAAAAGAAATAAAAACTCAGCAGGATCCTTAATTAGTACGTTTTTGTATTATGGAACCATTTCACAACATAAAAACTCCGAACGAACATTTACTAATCTCCTTTAAATGAAGTCACTTCTTTTGTTTTCTGTGAATAGGGTTGTTAAAAGTTTTAATAAGTTTAAATTTGAATTTGTTACGATTTTTTAACTTTTTCCTCATGACCTATGGTGAGGTTTCTATTTTCGAAATTTTATTTTGTATTAAACAAGCACTGTAAGTTAATGGTAAAATCGACTAAAATGAGTATAACTTCCTAAAAATGTACAAGTATCTAGAAATTTACAAAAAAATCAAAGATAAATACAATTAAATATTAACTGAAATGTAAATGATTTGAGTTACGGTTTCCTTAATGTATAACTGTAACTACGAATTTAAAAATAGTCAGTCGTTTTAATTTCACCTAGACTAAATTATGTTTAAAATAATTTAACTAGCAACGCCCCGGACATATCCAACAAATCAAGTTTAAATAATACATAGTAATAAAATAACTCTTGCTTGTCTAACGCGATGACTCAAGTCACAACATGTGAGTGTCAACAGACAGTGACATTTACAGACAAGAGCTGCGTTGTTCCGCAAACCAATACTAGGCAGTATTGGTCCGGCGTCCGCTGATATGTCTGTCCGTCAGCAATGTCATTCATCGTCAGCTTGACGTAAGCTGCAATACAAACGTCGAAACTTCATCTGTCTGTTGGCGGTACCATGTTTACATATTTGTCAATATTTAAAGAAATGTGAATAAAATTCGATTTTATAGTCGAGTATAATTTATTTGTTACCGTGCAGAATTAAAATTGAATTCTTATTTATCTGTAAATTTAAACGATGAACTCCTGGCACGCTGTCGAGGATCAACGGTCAGTTTAGAGATAAAATGCTGCAAGCGGTCATGGATTGACCACATCCTCTGTCGGGATCCCGGTCATATTCAAAGGCAAGCTTTAAAGTCTAGGAACAAGGACACAAGGTCGTTCAAAGCAAGTTTGGCGGATACAATGACGATAGGTTGACATGGCCTTTGACAAATGCATAGTCCAAGATAGAGCAGGAAGACGCATTGTTTATTTAACATTAAGTAATAATAAATACTTATTTTTAATTTTTTTTAATATTACAATGGAGTCAGTGTAATACAATCGACGTCTAAACGAATTGCTTTTTATATTACATTCCGCAGAATGTACCCAGTAAATTTATGGGATTAATTTAAGTAATTGGTCGGCGTAGCTTAGTTGTTCATTTATTGCACGTACAAGGGTCTGGAGATAGCATAACCATAATTACGTGCTTTCAAATACTCCTTTTAACCGATACCATTGATACAGAGATAGTAAATCTCGGGTAAACGATACCATTACCAATTTGATACACTTTTTCATATTAATTAGTGATGTACCTAAACGGATAAAAAACCTTTCTCACGCCTGTATTCCCCGAAGGGGTAGACAGAGGTGCAACTAGTGCACCCACATTTCGCCATATGTTTTTCCGTCCCATAATGTGATAGAGGGCGAGCCTATGGCCATATCGGGCACAAATTCCAAACTCCGGGCTGATATCAAGTTGAACAAAACCCATTAACATTTTTTCCGACCCGGGAATCGAACCCGGGACCCCAGCGTTGCTGCGGTACCGTATACGTAATACGTGATACCACTGAGCCACCGAGGCAGTTAATAAGACAGATAATTTTTATTAATTTAGATAATAGTGCATATCAAACGCTTTTGGTTATATTCTCTTGCTATGGATGTGAAAAAGACATCGTACTCAGTACAATATTTATCGCTTTATAATGAGACTTAATATTATAAAACTCCTACCACAGTAATTTCGTTGTTGTCCTCCGCCTCCAAACTTGAAATCAATTGTTAACATAATTATTAGTTCGCTCTTAACACCCTTTTAGATACTTATCAAAAGTGGGCAAACTGTTTACTTCACAGGAACCTGAACAGATGTCTATTGAACTTAGTTGAAGTTATTTAATGACTGTCGAAGTATAAAAGTCATCGACTCTAATTCTAAAGTAATGTTTTGCAAACATTTTAACCTTTCTAAATCCAGCTCATTCGTTATTGTTATAACTGTAGCAATGCGCTGAAATTCATATAATATAATATCGGATGAGTTGCTTGTTAGTATTACCACTAGTACCATTAATAAAACCATATCAATGGAATGATGATATCAGTGATACATATGTTAGCTTAGTATTTAATACATTTTACCCTTAAATTATCTGCTCATTTGAAAAATACATTAAGTAAGGAACATGTGAAGCGTGGCTCGCTTTTTGCTATCGTCGTTCTCACTGTAACAAATAGGTGGCCGTAAATCCCGGGAGCATTCTAGCGCATCGTATTCCGAGTAAGTTGTGCAATTGTCTTCATTTTTAAACGTTACCTGTCGGTTAAGTTGAATTACTTGTTACGTTACATTAGATTATTAGGTTACTTCTTGT
>JAABKM020000004.1:2071156-2090919 GCA_016277805.2 Papilio aristodemus | reverse complement strand
GTTGGTTAACTTTTTGATAAATTTCCATAGGATACTTATGCACCTAATGTATGAACTAGAAACATTTTTTTTTATATTAACAAACTTTTTAATGACAATCGAATCATAATAATATACTTAAACAATGATTTAAGTCTTAATTATTACTTTTATTCTAATTTGTAATTATCTATAAAGAACTGAAGCAACATATGTTTGAAGATGGAATTTGATTACACGGGTCCCTGTCTACAAGTACGAGTTATTCTCTGTCACATACATTCTTCTAACCGTGAAAATTACGTTCAGGTTAAATTAAAATATATAAAAGTAAGTTATACGATTCTTCAATTTATTACATAGCTTTTATATCGGCAATATGTAATTACCTAAAAACATATTGCCATATTCCTGCCCTTTTTCCACAATATGACTGTAGTTCATAATATTTATGTTTTTAAGCTGTTATCGTCATTCCTCCTCGGCAAATCAAGAATTGAATTAAATATTATTACATCTTGACTATCAATTGATCCGAAAAGTATTCACGTAACAACTATGTTACTTGAATTACTTAAGTGATTGTCATTAAAAATAGATCCAATGAAAGAGGATTCACTAGTCGTTTTTGTTTTGTTAATAAAATTAATATTGTGCTTTGCCATCCGTGCGAAAGGCGTGTTAAATTTATTTACTAAAGTAAATGACTATGTCTACTTTAAAAAATAATTAAACTTGATAGTTGTACGATGTAAACTGAACTCGTATTGCTCGACAAACTGGTGTGTTGACCGCAGCGGACTCAAGCCACGTACGTATATATATATATACATACGTAGATGTTTATACTTAGACAACAACAAACCGCTTACTCTGTGAAGCTTGAGTTCGGCATTTTCTTTTTCCTTCTGCAAAAATTGTGTTTAAATTCAAATGTTATTTCAAATTTGTTTACCTGCAAATTATATCTTTGTAGAATCTCTTTAAAAAAATGTTTTTACTTAATATTGGGAGAAATATATTTAGGATTCGTATTAAAAGTGAGAATTTGAAATAATAGCAGTTTATTACTACAGTTTTATTTTAAATAATTTAAATAAAAAAACTTTACTGGTTTATTTTATGACATGTATTCAAATAAATTAGTAAGACTACTGACGTCATCTCACACGTACATTCACACTCAGGAACGCAAGTCATAAGTTTTATTCTTACCGAAAATCTTTTAACGCGTCTAAAAAATGTTTTACGTGAAAATCATAAAATGTAATTACTACGATGGCTTTTAAGGAAAATATGTAGATTTTAGTAGTTAAAAAGTATTTTTTTGTGATAAATAAAACCGGTTCCTGATAAAAGTAATGGATTTACATAGTGACAGAATTAATAAGACAGTCATTGATTTTTGTTTTTTTTTTTATTAATTTTTTAATTAATTATTCAATAATATCAGGGCAGACATTGCTAACACTTGTTGCATTTATTATGACTTTTATTAAATGAAATGTAACTTTAACTGCCTTAAAAATTTCTTGTGCTCATGGGACTGTGTACTTTGTAATTAGAAAAGTAAGAACAATTAAAACTTTTACAATTTCAGAAATGGGAACATGCTCGAATTTATTTCACACTGAACAATGGGCAGAAGCAATAAAAAGGGAACTTAAAACTTTCACAATTAGAAACGGAAATAACGCTGGATACCTTTTAGTGATCAATTCATCATGTTATAATTTTTGCCCAGTAATAATTTATTCAGGGCGTTAATTTGAATAATTGCTATAATCTTTGAATTTTTTTTATGAAGAAAAATTTATTCCTTATACAAACGGACAATTTTCTAGCAAAGCGAAACATTATAAAGTTTTGAATTTTCCGAACTGTTAACATAATTATTTCTGCAAGCGAGTTTATACCTAGATGCCGTCCACACTCGATTTCCGACATTCCTTTGTCTCCCATTGCCTTGTGGAATGATCCGATTCCAATAATTTCTCAATCCTAAGATTCTGATTTAAGTATTAACAATTTATGTGACTGAGTAGTCTACACCTTAAGTTAATATTTTCTCTGTGCTCTGCGATCTAGTAAAAATATTCCTATCTAAGTTAGAATTTAAATTTATCGTTAGGCATGTACCCAACTAGAGCAGACTACCTTAAGAACAGTAAAACCGACGGTTAATTTCCTCCCGGATCGCATGCCCTTATTTTACAACAGTGTAGAGACCACGGTGCGTAATTACGAAAATGTGACCGCCAAGGGCCGTAAACGTGCACACAATTAATCCTATGTTCATCGCTTTAACTACTCACATAAATTAAACCTAAAACTGAATGAAACGTAAGCCAGGAGTAATAAATTTCCCATAACGATTACAAAGGCCTATATTAAAATTAAACCAGGTGTTGTTTTATAAGGACTTGAAGCTTCGTGAATGTAATTATTTTTTTCAAATTTTAGACTTGATCTTGAAATAATGAAATCTGTAGCTGTGTATAAAATTAAACATGCACTGAGTTAAGATTTATTGTATTATTGTGTAAAGAAACAAAATTCAAACACCACTGTAATAAAATATAATAATATATTTTATTTTTTTTATTATAATAATTTAATTGTTGTTAACATTTATAAAGTTTAAATGTACGAATAAAGATTTTGAAACTTATTTTCATGATCGATAAAAATATAAATGCAAGTGCGACCCGAGCATCATAAATCATTTCTCTCCTCCTGATATTCCGGGCGACTGGCTTAATGGATATTATAATTCAATCTTAAGAGTGAAGTGCTGCATAATATATGTACAACTATAAAATATATGAAAGTATATCAAGTTAACATATAGCGCGCACTGCTTGTATATTTCGTCTCTTCGAGAACTACTGTAAAACTTGTAAGAAATTTTATATTTATATACAATAGCTATTCCTAAATTTATGTACAGGTGTATTTACCGTGAAAGTTGCATATTTTCACATAAAATCTCTTAGATTTTATTAGGATAAAAATGTTTATGAAAAGTAACGAATCAAAAACAAAATATAAAACAGTTATTATTAACTCGTGTCGTCAACGGACGAACAGTTTGGTCTCACATTCTATATCATTATTTAAGCATTATTATGCAAGTTAGGTTAACTTACTGTATAATAAATACGAACACCGGTTTGTTTTGCATAATTCGATTAACCTTTCATCAATTATTTACTGGACCTAGAATTAACTAGCCTATTTATGCATATTGAATTAGGTCCGTAGAGATCCGGGAATAATGCTTAAAACTACCATTTGCGTTTCAAACTTTTGTATATGCATTACGGTTAGAATCAATGGGTTTATTAATTGAGTGTCACTGTTACGTTTTTAGACATATATTTTTTTAAAATTTGTTTTTGTAACTTATCAACCTACCCTGATCCCAATATAGGCGGAGTCGGCACAACATATCTTCTCCTCCTACACCTTTCTATCCTTGTTATCCTTCTTTGTTTTTGCTACTCAATCTATTGATAATTTTCTTTAAAACTAAAAACTTGTAACTCATCCTGTCTGTAACTTCGAATAATTGTTATGGATGATTAAAATTGCATTATAAAATTAAGGACGTAATTGTTGCTAGAAAATGTCATAATTAATTACTTTATCGAATAAATTCTATTCATTCAAATCTAACTATTCCAAATCTGGAATTAATTAATTAAAAAAAATACAACCACAGATTTGAATACATATTATGTTGTAACACAATAACAGATTATTTGTTCCATTACAAGCAAACAAATCTTTATTCATTATAGTATAATTATTTTTCAACTGCATCAATATCTCCGGATTAAGCAATTCTATGATATACGTAAGACATAAATTATATAGCGGTACTT
Source organism: Papilio aristodemus (assembly GCA_016277805.2). Classification (NCBI taxonomy): domain Eukaryota; kingdom Metazoa; phylum Arthropoda; class Insecta; order Lepidoptera; family Papilionidae; genus Papilio; species Papilio aristodemus. Next base: position 2,087,053 of record JAABKM020000004.1, on the reverse strand, counting down.
ATATATGTATCATAGACTAAGGAGTCATGTTTACATGAAAGCACTTACTCAATACTATATCTAATTATGCGTGAAGGATAATAGCGGGAATTGATTAAACGTGCTATCCAATTACACAAGCTTTGCATTTTATTGTGTATCCATTAGTTACAGTAATCGAATTCAAAGAGAAGTGAACATTCAATAGACGTATATTTCTGAGCCAATGCCATAAATAGTTACTAAAATTACTTTTTTATTATTTAAAAACCTTATAAATGGCAGATAGTATTTTGTTATAATGTCTCTGTCTGTCGGTATGAACGGAAGTTGAAACAAAAAGGTTTTTATGGTTTTTGACTACTGTAAGCCCGAGGCACTTTACAACTTTACCTTCCATACCTCAAAGTGGGTGGGCCGAACATTAGACCAGCTATTTTTTAGTTGGATTTAACAAATTATATTACAATATACAGTGGCGTACCTGGGGGGGGGGGGGCGGTGGCTGCGGTCCGCACCGGGCGGCACTTACCTTGGGGCGGCATTATATTTACTTATAGTTGTAAAAAGCAACTTATTCATTTCGTATTTATGTTCTTTCTTGAATGGTAAATGATTATTATGATTATTATAAGTTTAATATTTGATTTATACAAATTATGATTAACTATATGATTTAGAATATTATTCCTATAATAGAACGGGCGGCAAAAGTACCAGGCACCCCACTGACAATATATACACTCACTGAGAACGTTCTGCGATATGAGAGTTAATAAAGATCTTCATTGGGAAAACAAATTAAAAAAGAATATTTTAAAAAAACATTACATTTTTATTTCTTATAGAAAGATTTTTTTTCAGCAAGTGCCCTAAGGTATATTTTTTTTCTACGCAAGCGCAGCTGGGAGAGGTATAAATTAATAATAGTTGTACTATATATTGAGTTAAAATATATTTATTTTAGTTTATATATGTATTCAGTATATGCCAAGTCAAGAGATAACTTGCACATGAGTTAAAATATAAAGGTTAGAAACAATGAATATTAATGCGATAGTAAAATTCATTTAAGGCACCCTGAGACCGCTTTCAAAGTTTGCAGCGCTTTGTAAACTGTTTTCGAGCACTTTAATGCTTAGTTTACGTAACGAATTATTAATTAATTTTATTCTATTAAGTAACACGAATATTTGCATAAACAACTTTTCAAAGTATTAACAGATATGATTTTGTTACAGAATCATCTTTCAAAGATATATATTGTACACATTTATAATGGTTATTTAAGGCATTTTCGTTAGTTAGTTAGGGTATATTCTTAGTAATTAATCTATAGTTTTGATCTATTAATTTGTACAAGAAAACATAACTTTCAGATGAGTTATTAATGAAAATAACAGTGTTATTAGTAGCGAATTACTTTCACTTCACCAGGGATAGGCAAAAATTAGAAGTATTTTATGCTAAAGTAATTGGTGTGAAGAGTGAGGTGGTCCAATCCTCTTCTCATGCCCATCATCATTTCTTTTCAGTTCTCTATCTATCTAAAATAAATCCAAGCAATGCACTAGCAACTTAGTTTTCATTTAGTTGCGGATGCTTATGGATATGGATAGTCAACTAACAGTAGAATCGCTTATGAATGTACCAATACCATGTTTTTCGATAAAATAAAATATCGTCTTCAGTATTCTTTAAAAGCTTCACAAAATGTTGTTTTAAAGATACTACTATTTGAGAGAAGAATTTGCCTCAATAACTGTTGATACCCACATAGATGAAATCACTGGAAAGTACAGTCGTTAAAATAATTGTTATTTTTAGGGTTATAGCCGAGTGGCTTGGCAACGGTTTTACGACAATACTACTAACTTTGATAGTATTTTGTTACACTGTACAGCGATGTGTTTACTTCCGGTCACTTTTAGACGATTTTGATGCAAAAGTTGGATGCTAGAAGCATTTTTTACTCCATAGATATATATACAATAAGATTAAAAAGTAACGTACGGCATTTTTGATACAGATGTGCTAGAAAAATTTACATCAACGTATTAATTAAAAATTTGTATCGAAATGATTCACATCTGATAGTGTGAGTACCAAGATATCTATCTGTCTATCCTTCTGGGTTACGGGCGTTAGCGCTCATACTATACCTATATTTTATAAGAAAGTAATATTTCTCTTTGAACGTAAGTAAAGTTGGCTCTCGACGACAAGTAGTGCTAAATTTATGAGCTAAATTAGGTCGACGTCGAATGCAATAAATTTACATATGAAACCCGTAGATTTAAGCACACCTTCGTTTTATCAATCTAGAAGTGTTTCAAAAATATTAAGTAATATTAAGTATTGAAAACCATTTATGTATAAAAGATTTTGTTCATCAGGTTATTCTTTCATAAAACTATTTTTATTTATTTGTATATATTTATATATACATATTACGTTATATACATAAGATAATAATAAATTATAAAAAAAATCTGTAAGTCCTCTATGCGTTCCTAAAACATTGATTAGATTAGATGTGGTAAAACTTTGATAAGGTGGAGGATACCAGTTTTAGACAAAAGAATCTCTACATAAAATATTTTTTATCATAATAAGTCACTTCCAGTATTTAATTATATATTCTGTTGTAAAATTTACAGGTAGCTGTGTGGTTACAGCTCATGGCAACAGATTGCTACATTCCGGATGATATAAAATATAATATTGTATGCTGAAATGCATTTTAACACGTAGCATATTCAATATTGTATAATAGCTATTTTATTTTATTTTAAATAAAAAATAAAATAATTAAGTGCTTCGATCGTGCAGTTGTATTACGTACGGTTGCAACGCTGAGGTACTGGGTTCGAATTCTGTGTCGGGAAAAATTATATTGGGTTTTTTCAACTCGATCTTAGCCTGGGGTTTCAAATTTATCCTTGGTATTACGATAATCTTGTCAAAGTCTGTCTCCCCTGTCACATCATACGACGAATCCATCACAATCCGTAATTCGACGTTTAGTAGACAGTAAATATGTAGGTTACTTAATTACAATTCTATATCATTTTGAAACCTAGATTTAAACAAAGAGGATTCCTTAAAATAAATTATTCGCATCTCAATTCATACACGTTTATAAAAGCTCTCGATAGCTGTATAAAGTATAATTTTAATCAAAAGTAATGAGATTACGCTTGTTGAAATCTACAAAGACAATTGTGATAACGAAATACACCCAAAAATTATCTTGGTTTTCTTTTTTCATCTCAATGAATCGTATTGTATAAACAAGGACGCAGACGTAAAGCAATTAGTTTTAATCGAATTCTTTTCTACCATTAAAACACTCCACTTCTCATGTAAATATTAATATTAAAATTGCAGGGATGTTCAACAGTTCTATTTTATTGTAAAATAAATCAAACTAACTAATGGATCTTCTAGTTTATAGTACCTACGCATATATCTTCGCTTTTTGTCCAAATATAAATTTTGGCTATTTTTATTATTAGCAATATTTTCTCAGTACAACTTCACGTCAGTAATCTGAAAGATTTGGTATTCGACGGTGGAACTTGGCCAATCATGCAACATTCCTACTGTTCTGGTTATAGCAATAATTATTTGTTTATAATATTTGAATAAAAACAGCGTATTCAGTAATATCCGTATTATTAGTTGATTTAAATATTGCTCGAATCGGTCGGTATACCAAATTAATTGTAAACAAACTGGACTTTGAACTTACATTACATAAAGCCCATCGAAACTTGCCGAGGGCGGTAAAATAATAAACTAACGTAAACAAAATTCAAAACGGTTGAAGTTTTAAGTTCGGAGGAATGAATATTAATGCAACCACGAAATTTATTCAAGTCGATTAGGACTTTCCCTTTCGGTTAATACAAATAACTTTAAATTACTTAACGGTTACTTTGTCGTTTAGACAAATTTAATTAGTTTTCCCTTCTACCTTCGTACTCCAAAAAGTTTTGTTGATAATTGCAGAAAAAAGTCGTTAACTTTTTTATAATGAAGTAATAAAATAATATTTAAGATTATTTTTTCAGCTTTCAATTGATTTAAATTTACAGTAAGTAAAAACGTGATCGTATTTTTAAATTTTAATTTTCATTCATAAAAGTAAAAATCATGTGCGTACATTTTACCTCAAACGCCGTCTTAATTGTGCATTTATTTGTGTATGCGCAGATTTGAACGATTTTTTTTCTTCTATTCGAAAAACCATTTTCTTTAAAACTAATTAATACATTACTACGAATATATTAGAAAACTATCGAATGCTAGTTTTGATCAAATACTATAGTAATCCTCAACTAAGTGAATTGTAATAACATATTCGTATATAAAGCGATTTTGTAATACTTGTTTCACCCAAATACTATTAAGTTGAAGTAGTCCCAACGGTGGGCGTCTGCGTGCGAACGTTTGCGGTCAGCGACTTTTAAGGTCCACGGAGTTAGCGGGACTTTGTTTGAAACTTTATCCTGCTCGAGACGTGTTTTAGGTTAACGTCCTAAGAATAAGAAATGTCTACGTGACTAAAAAATTAAAACGCTTCTAATGTTAACTTCAAGTTTTTTTTTTTAATATTTTTTCTGTCTCTGGACTTAAACATCACAGTAAGTACGATTATTTCTAGAACCATTATTTACAATAAAAACCATTCTATAGAAACTAATTTACAGTTAGATTTTAAAGTCTTCGTAATTCTTTTAATCGTAAATTACATTCTTGAACAACGGTATAATACAAGGTGAGCATTAATTTATTTAAATCGAATGGGCAATATTTCCAGTACGACGCTCCCTGCGGGATGCCGTGGTCAGCTAGCGGGGGCGAGCGCATGCGGTTAATGTTTTTAAAGTCCCCTGAGGATTAGTTACTCTTTGTTTAAATGTTTCCTAGAAAACAACATTGTGAAGTGTAGGAAAAATGTCATTTATTATTACGCTATAACAAGTTTTGTAATATTTCATGAAACTGATATATTTGAGTATAATTTAGCATTCAGATTTTCATTATTATCTCATGGCGTTGCTATGGCGATAACTTAAAATGTCCTTCGTCTCTATGTGACATCCAATGGTCATTTGATGAAAGGAATCTACAAACAGCTAGAATATTTGCTTAGTTTGTGATTAAGGAAGGAAATTAATTATCCAAAGTATTTGTTTTAAACCGTACAAAGTCAAACAAAAACCAGAAAATAAAAATACTTATAGTAAAAGTAATGCAGTTATTATTAAGTGTAGTCGAATACTAGTATCACACAATTTGTATCTGACAATGACCGTGTCTGAAATCAGAACGCGTACCGAATGCTCCCGGCAACTCATTCCAAAACGTGAGCGGAATTTAGGGACTGGGGAAAATTTCCTCGGCAATTAACATTATATTATTTGCTTTAAATTACAAGTGACTATATTTATGGTATTATGTTACTAAAGTAATTTTATTATTTGTATTGTAACATAATATGTGTGAAATAAAATATATAATTACGAGAGTAGTTTCACATAAAAATGATAACCGAAACAGATCTATTAGTTTATTTAGACATTTTATAAAACCTTATTTATTCATCTTGACTTTAACGAGAAGATTACTTCGGGGGGGCATAGATTCAATTCATAGCAATTGAATCACGCTCAAATTTTATCTTGGTTAGCCAAGATGCCTGCCTGTCCAAAAATTTTTGGATCGTGGTATTTATGGTACACCAATTTCCCTTCTTAATTTGAATATTTATAGCTATCTCTTATTCGACTAGTGCAGTTAATTATATAAGAGTATATTTGAAGTAAATTAATCAAATCAGTCAACTAATTCGATAGAAAATAGTTTAAGGTAGCATTGTTCACTTAATTTGATGAAGAAAATCTAATGATAATTTGATATTCGCGACAGCACCTCTCGTTTTCTTTTTTCCATGTTGACGTACCGCAACGTTTAAATAGATAAGGGAATTAAGGAAAAGCCGACGTGACGAGAATATTATTCCAACAAAACAAGCCAATGTTTCTTAAACGTCAAGTTACGGAAGGTGAAAGGAATTTAACGGTGATACATATAATAAAGACAGCGAACACAAACATAACAAAAAACAGTAGCAATAATACATTTTAATTAATATCCCGACATACAGTTATTTATCCGAGTAAAAGGTTTTAGGAAAGAGTAATTTTAAAAAGCGACTAATTAAAAAAAGAACTCAAAAGGTGTAAACAGGACACATTTTTGCTATAAAACTAATTTGCTATCTGAAGCTATCTATTTAGTGTAGTAAATACATATAATATAAATATGTTGGTAGATACTGAACGTTAGTTAGCCCTTCTTAGTTACTTAAACTAAGATAAGGGCTGAGCTTAAATTTTTATTAAATGAAACCTTGTATAATTAATATTTTTCTGGAATGTACACCTCGGTTTCACAACATAGTGAAGCCGACGACGCATAATTACGAAATGTGACCGCAAAGGGCCGTAAACGTGCACACAATTAACCCAACGTCCATGACGCTCACAACACTCGTAAATTAGGCCTGAGAGTAAATTATACCTATTATACTTCAACCCGCTTTTAGATATAAAGACTGCACAAAAACCAAGCTAAGTTAGTAAATAGTATTTAAGATAGAGGGCAGACGGAGATAACAAGATCCCGGCACTCCTTTTGTCTCTTACGTATACATCGATTTACGCATTTTGCAACGTGAACCCTTGTCGCGTTGCTTCATGCTTTCAATTTGTTCCAATTATTTATACAAACTGCAAACTAAGATTCGGTCTCCCTTGTTATCTAAGTCATCAAAAAATATATTTGGAATTAAACATCTCGCGTTATCTTACAGAAATTTTGGTTTCCTATAAAATTTTACATTGCTGTAAATGGACTTATGGTGTAGTAGTTGACAAACGCTACGATATGACGCTCTAAAATAAGTTGTAATATTTATAACTTATTTTTTGTTACTAACGTAAAATGAAAGTAAATAGATGTTGTTTAAATTAACCGTTTTGATGGTTTAAACAATAATAGATTCTTTAAATTTAGTTGTCTTTTAATTTATCCTTTGATCTCGCTTTTGGGTAAAATCGTGTAACTTTCCGAAGGCTGTTTTAGGTTTGTTATCCACGACTGTGGGCGTTTGAACTTTTTAAAACATAAAATTAATAGCTGGAATTTACAGAAACTTTGCGTTTTTGAGAGAAATTTCCACAGAAGTTTCATGAAACGAATATAACGAATATCTTGTTAAAAATTATGTATAATTAAAAATATTATGTCGGAATAAAGAAGAACTATTTAGAGGATTCAATTTATGTAAGCGTTCACATATATGTTTAATACCAACTCTAGTTTAGTTACAACGATTATGTGTACATATCAAGATGGAGGTCGAATCTATACCACTTCTGTGATAGGTATGCAAAGAACAAGTCAAATTGACAAACGAATGGATTAGTTTTTATCACACTAATCCATTCGTTTATGCATTGTCTACTCTGCTCTAGTTCTGAAAGATACTAAAATTCTATGACTTAATAAACGAATGGATAGAAAAACTAACGAAGGTCTTCGGTCCCTGTACCTTTCAGTGTTCAGTACACTGAAATCCATTCCATTTTAACAACAAAGTAGCTATTAAATTTAAGTTGTTCAAAGTAATAATAAGTAAGCTTATCGTGAATATAAAACATTGAATAAAAATGTCATTCATAAATCGTAATTAGTGAAGTTCAAACGACAACACAAAGGAAAATGTTATAAAAAAACATAGTAATATTTCAGTGTTTATAAAAACTTTACTGAAACCGAAAAATTTGTGTAATAACTTAATTTTCATAATTTAGTTCTACGTTTAGCCATTCAATCTAATGACTGTATTCGTATAGAAGGTAACTTAATTTTCATCGGTGAAAAAACGTACTCAAAAGTTTCTTTTATTTTATGACTTAAACTTTATTATGAAAAAGAAATCAAAAGCTTACAAGATTGAATTCATTTTTGGATCTCAAATTAAACAGCGCGTTGGATACGCTTAGGTTTCGGTTTGATTCCGCGGGATGTAGTTTCCCAATAACGTTACGGAACCGACATACAACCACAAAGCTCTGTGTCTGTTGCGTAGAAATGTGATCATATATTTTTGCAGCCTCAAAATCTACATTTTTTTATTTCTTAAGTCAAAAAAAATTAAATATATTACGTTTTAATCAACTTCAGTATTACGTCACATCACGTAAGACAACTTTTTTCTTGGAGTGATATCTTCAGTAAGTAAACAGTGAAATGCTTTTAAAGGTACACTTAGCAATAAATGTCGCTCACTGTAAACAAAAGTAAATGAGTCTCAAAAGTCAAATAAAGTTATGCTAACGTAGCGATACTTAAAGGTAAGAAACTGAGTAATGTACATTAAATGAATTATTAAATATTATTTTTTCTTTTTATTTTCTGTGCGAGTATTTTTCTCAATTTTATTATAAAAATTCGTTATAGCATTATTTAATAATTTTAAATTATTCTTGTTTTCTCTAGTAAATCTCCATTTCGTTGAACATTAAATCTATGGATTATTACTTAATCTCTAACAACTATCTAATAGCGTGTTATGCAAAAAAACTTATAAAATTACGATGATATTACAACTCATTGATTAATTTGCAGCGCCTGCCAATATTTATTAGCAATTATGTAGGAGATTATTTCTAATGTAGTCAAATTGTTTAAAATAACGTATGTATAAATGTATATTCAAAAAGAACTAACTGTGTTGTATAGTAATAAGTACATTCTTGTTACTGAAGCAATTATCGACGCTTGGATGCGTGTGGTTGAAATACAATTTACCTTTTACCTGTAGCCCCCAGTCAACAATCTATTCAGGAAAGATCGATGAAGTTGCGTGACCGTGATAAAATGAGTAAACACAATCTGCCTTTCACCCTTGATCAAAACATTTTACACTGTAATTACGTGTACAAATATAATTTGGAATTATAGATTGTGCTGTATGAACTCAATTATGAACTAAACAATCACTTTTATTCATTACCATTACATGTAGTATTTGGTATCCTACATTACTTTCCGTGTTATCTACTTTCGTACCCTTTGCAGATAAATTTTCAGTGTCATCTTTGTTCACGAAACACTGAAGCGTATCATTTCAATTGCTGTCACATTTTCCCTTACTTTTTTCCTAATATTATCATTATATTTTTGGTGGTTTTCATTTTTCTACTCTATGAAAATACTTGATGAGTTCTTCATATTCATATTATAAAAATACAAAATATTTGTAAAAACATTAAATATGAAAATTGTAAAGAACAACCCATGCGGTATAGAGAATTCATGCATAACACATTCACATTCAGAATAGCCATTTTCAATAGATAAAATGTGAAACGTCTCTGACAGATTTCATCTTTACGCTGTAAAGCATGAAATGCCATTTATGTTATGAATGGAGACAGATATTTTGTATTGTTGCGTTTCGAAAACTAATTTAAACTTAAAGCTAAACAAAAACATGAACAAACAGAAAAATTCTTAAAATATTTCGATAAATTTACACAAGAACGCACTGGGTAATCTTTAAAAATATAACATAACACGAAAAGTGTAATGTTTCATAGTAATATAATAAACTAACGGGTTGATTATCGGGTTGACTGAGGCATAATATTATATTTCTTTTTTCTGTCATAAATGAAATCGAGCAACGTGTCCGCGAGTTTGCAAATCATTGCGGAAGTTGATAAGTAGGGGTCACTTAATATAGAATGGATCGCTTGTTATATGTTATTCATTTATAACTGAAGAGAAAGAAAGACAAACAAACATCTGCTTTATAATTGAAGTCTAACTCTTGACACGTTTAAAGCGAGAGAATCTTAAATTTAATCCGCAATCGTTCTAATGAAGTAATCTCAGAGCTTAGCTCTTCGAGAATTTAAACGTACTTGGACGTGCTAGTTAGGACGGAGGCGGATGGATAAAACAAAGATGAGGTCTTCATTTTGTGATTAGAGACAGTCAAGACACTCGTTTGTAAGATGAACCCGACAAGATACGTGCAAGAATTAAATGAGAATGCTTTACCGTCGTTAACCGGAATTCGGATACATCGTACAGTAAAGGAAATTACATTCTATTAAACAAATTGTAGTGTAGATTACAGAGAATTTTTGTTTTGATTTAGTAATTCTGGCGTGGAAACAAACAAATATAAAGGTATTTTAACACAAAATTGTTACAGTTCCAATTCGACAATTCTCTTTTCTGTCTACGAAGAAATGTTTCTATGTACATTGTTGCGGCACGTTCGCGAGTTATGTCATATATCTAGCGCATTGCTTTACATGCTCGCCGCATGAGCTTTAGCGAATTCCCGAAATCGAATCCTTGGAGAGTTTTCGCTGTTCCGCTCGTCACGTATCAACGTAAACTTTTAGTTCTACACTTTATTTATATGTCGGCTCCCAAATTACTTCACAAGAACAAAGTCTCATGAAATAGTTTTCGGGTTTTGAAAACTTAATTTGTTAGCCGGAATTGGAGCCTTTATATCTATAGATAGTTCAAGTCAACTCGGCGTGCAGTCTATGTGTAGCATTTATATAGAAACGATAACATTTCCGTGATTATTTTATTATGGTTTCAGAAAAGCTTACGTAATATTTAGGAAAACCTTACAATTATTTGGTATATTCATTTACCTTATTAATGTAAAATGTATTTTCCAAAATACGATTTTAATAAAGTTCTTAGGGTAACATCAGTTTCATATTTACAGTAAAATATCCTTTGTAGTAAATTATATTTATATTTTTTACGTGTTTAAAAATTTTACTAAAATTGTAAACATATATTTTATTTAGGAAAAGCCTTGCGTGTTTTATTTTAAAGGAAGTAAATTTGAAACGTGAAAATTTAAGTTGGAAATTTTTTACAGAATACCATTGTAGATTATAATCAGATTTACAATCTGGTTGAAATATTTGCTTTACATTTCTTTTGTTTATTTATGTGGAGCCTTAAATAATAGTTATAATTAAAGTAAGCCTATTTTTATTCAATTTCAATATGATACCCATACATAACGCGACATTGGGCGACGACATATTCAGAGGCATAGGATTAGACCGGCCCTCACACCACACATCGGATGACCTTGTAACCTAGGACTGTCTCCATTATTTTATTTCCTGTATGCTCCCTTTTTTACAGCATACTTTATTTCTAACCGTAACTGTAAGAACAAGTGAGTAGAAAAATAGTATATATATTAAAAAGATTAGTTAAAAAAATGAAAAAAAAAACTGAAACTAATAATTGATATAGTACTCAAACATTATTACCTGTTTATACATTAAATATTGTATAAATACATATTAACATTTAAATTAATATATTATTATTAATATTTATAATATATTATAATTAACGTATTAAATAACCCTTTTCCTTTTATATTAATACCACATTGAAAATGTTTACGTAAATATTGTAATTATAGAATTGACGTAATTTAAATAATGCTATAATTGAACCTTTTATCACCAATATTATTTAGCTTGTTGGCTAATGTTTGAAAGCTCTTAATAGTGATTCACAAAAAAAGTAAATTAACTCGCTACCTGTTATTTCCTACAGGGGCGCCGCTTTCTCCACAGAAAGTGGTCACGCGATCTCAACATTCACAATTAGAATTTAATGGAAGGTAACGAAAGTGTTTTCAGAATTATATTTTAAAAATAACTTCAAAAAGTTATATTTATAAATAGTATATAATACTGTAAAAAGACATTTTGAAATATTTACCATCTGTCAATAAGAGTGCAGTGCAAACCGTGACCTAATAAACTGCAAATAAGTGGCAATTCGTTATTTGTATGTAACTTGCTTACTCATTACACTGCATGTGTTCTTTGATGGGGTAGGCAGAGATGCAACTAGTACATCCAGTTTTCTCCATATATAAATAAAAATACCAAGGTGACCAGTACCACCTTGGTAGTATGCACTATAGAGTGCGATCTCTTTGGTACTATCAAGGAGGTTAAATATTTGATTAAAAATTATACAACAGGATGAGCCTACCACCATATCGATACAAATTCCCAGGCACCAGGCTGATGTCGAATTAAAAAACTCAATAACTCTTTGCCCGACCTGGGATTCCAAGTCGTACCTACCGGTATATTGCGCCACGGAGGTATATTGTTTATTTAATAACTAAACAAAGTTATATCCATTAGACGAATAAAAAAGATACCTATAGATATAAGATAGTTTTAATTTAAGTACATTCTATTTAAGCCACCAATCATATTTAATAGTGGAAGTCTCAATTAGTCTACTAACAATCTAATTAAATAGGTTCATAACAATATGCAACTTGATATAAGCATTACTAACTAACGAGCAGGCAAGTTTGTTCGTAGAACCATGAGAGCATCTAGTTTACTCTATTTTTATTATTTTCAATTCTGTTGATAGTCAACACTGTAAAATGACATCGTTATTCCCCGTATTCCAGGCTATATTTGCTGACGGTACCCCGTTATGAATGCGAACATGAATTCTCTGACCTAGAAATGGTTTTTTGTGAAGATAAGTTAAATGATTTATACCTGTGATATATTTATTTTTTTAAAGTATATTAAGGGTTAACGCTTTAAATGTATTTTGTTAATGAATAAAAATATATTAACTGATGTATTTAGCAAAGCAGATGCAATGCTCATCAACAAAACTAAATGAATGTTGATGATGTTCATTTTTTTTAATACACTGTTTCTCTGACATAAACGTCATGTCATGCTAGCCGTCTAAATGACATTTCTCTGTGTCATCCCAGAGAGACTGTGTTATATATTTATATAGTTAGTATATTATATATTTTAGAAGTCAAGAGGAAAATGTTACAGCGAAAGGTACTATAAAAATTTTAGTGTTTATAGGCTTTATAAACGACGGGTAAAAATTTGTTAAAAACCTACTTTTCCTTAACTGGACACTAAAAATTTAACGACAATGTCCTTATTTGGGATACTAAAACTTTATGTGGTATAAAAACGAACATTCATTTTATTTTTTGGCCCGGTAACGAAATAATAACTAAATGCAAAAGAAAATTAACTACATCTGTGGTTTCGTTTTGACTGACGGTGCCTTCATCTAAAATATAATTTAAGTGGCTGGATATGAGAACTCTTTTCAATAAATAAATGTGAAAGTAAGTATATGTTTGGATTCCGAGCACTGATAGTTATATAATATTGTATTTCATATTTCCGCACTCATGTTTATTACTTAAAATACAACAGCGATACTGTCGAGCGGAATAGAAAATATTTTATTTTTTATCTTCCAAGTAATAAACGATGTACATTTTATTTCAAGTCAAATGATTTTGAAAAATATTTCTGATATAAAGTAAGATTGCTTTAATTCATGTCCATTAAGAAAAAGGTTATTTTAATATCGCATGAGAAACTATTATCGTTAATTATAAAAAGTTTTATGTCACGTCAAAGATTTTAGTCAATTCTGATGAGCAAATGGTGTTCAGATAAATAATTATGGATCTTCAATCATTATATTGGTACAACAACATTGGTAAAACGTTCACACACATTGTTTCACTCCATTACAAACATAGTGCCTACTACCTTTTGATCACATCACCACCTAACATCGGGAGGGATCGATGTCAATCCCTATGTTAGGTGGTGGTTAATGGTGGTCAATCTCAATTTAAAAAAAAAATATGAACACCATTAAAAACTTAAGGTCAAAAGTGACTAGGATAGATATTCATTAATAAGTATACAATAAACAAAATGCCGTAAGTGCAAGCTAACTAGGAACTGAATTACCGATAGATACATCATAAATCTAAAGATTAACCACTAAGCTATAACTGATAATTTTTATATAAGTATTGGAACTAGATTTAATATAAAAAAAGTCACAATGTTCCCAAAACAAGGCTAAAGTATTATAAAAATTTGAAATTCTACTTGGTTTTCAGGTTGTGTAATAAAACACTGTAAGGCTTTCAACGGAAAGTGATAAAAGTCACAATATAGGAATCGAATGTATTTATTTCATATAACTTGTAACTAATATAAAATTTTATAATCAAAAAAGTCATCGCTCTAATTATCGACCTAAGTTCGCTTAATGTATAAATATCTCTAATTCACGCATGTGTTACTGTGAGTTTATAATAGTTCCTAATCCAACTTGTCTATTTATCAATTTTCTATAACTCTTGTCTGTACTAATAATAATAATTATAAATTATTAAAATGACAAAGTTTATCTAAACTAAACATACTTATAAACATATTTATAACATTGTTTAACAATTTTATGTTTAATAAAATAAAAATTAATAATCAATGGGTGGCAATTTATTATATTAATAAGCAATTATTAAGTATCATTTAACGTAATAAGTATTAATGCTAACATCGACCTCTATGTGCATTAAAGTTTGCATGTGGGCTATTAATAAGGCTCTTGTCAGATAAACATGCATACAAGTCGACCGTTAGTGTTAAGTTAGCTGCTTCCGATACCGTATTTGTAACACGTTATAATGTTATTTGTAGCAAAAACTAGCATCAACACAATTGATTTTATCAACTAGTTAATTGAAATTAATTTATCTTCAATTAGTAAATACTTAATCCGGGATCGAATCCCAGATCGGGAGAAATAAAAAAAACATAACAGAATAATACATAATTAAGTTAAATAATAAATTAAATTAGCACATTTGATTATAAATATTATATAAAAACTATCTCAGACATTTAAACCTCTGGTTAATGAGTATAACCTTTTTAAAATTGAATCCGTAACACATTAAACATCATAACTTGCCATCATTAATTTACGCGTAATAGTGGTGTAAACATATTGTATGTGACATTTTCTCTAGTATCAATCAACTCTATGTAATTATATCGTGGTGCAATCTGCTCGGTACAACTCCTCAACAAGCTGCTAGATGTAAAAGATTAATGACTTCGAATGAGTTTCTTGAAAGCTTAACACGCGCAACTTTATTGAACAAACTTTGTGTTGTACAAAATTAATTATTGGGTAAAGGGGAGTGTGGGTTGTTTATTACGGATCTCTGACTAGTGTACTAATTTAACGTTTTATGTTATAAACCATTAAATGAAAAAATGTGTTTCTTATAATAAAAAAAATTAATTTCGTTTCCGTTAACGAAATTGCATCATTTTAACGAAGCTGCAATAAGAAACTGGTGGTAAAAATCATGCGTCTATATGACTTGAACGTTACCATTCTGGTTTTTTGATCGTAATAGAACATACAGACAGGAAATGTTAAAAGCTTCTAACAAAACATTTCTTATAAAAATTGGTATCTTTTCTTATATCCCTATTATAATAAACATTGCTACATTCATTGTAGATCTCTTTTGAGTTAAAAAAAAACACGTTAGCACGTGGCTATCCTTATTTATATATGAAGTATCCGTAAAATTCCAAATTATTCATGTAAAAGGAGAGAACACTCGAAGCACAGAATAATTTTCTTGTTCTCAGACGGTATATCATTTTCTCAGTTGGATGCTAATAGCTGACAACATAAATGCTTTATCACTTCCATTTTGTCGGAGTTCGTGCTCGTGTCTTCGTGTAAATCGAAATTCCACAGCAAATATTAAGAGCGAATATTCTGGAATATTTCAAAGTTTTATACGAATTTTTTGGTTTTGAAGTAAAAACGATGACAATTTTTGTAAAAGGCGTGCCACCTGTCACGCTGGATCAAACGAGACACATTGCAATGTAACTCGGAACATTTTATAGTCTCTCCTTCTGCCTA
>JAABKM020000004.1:1980821-1991007 GCA_016277805.2 Papilio aristodemus | reverse complement strand
TAGTACGAAATAATATAAGAGTTACCTTGACCTTACCTTTGTGTAAACAACCGCACGACTTTTTATATGGAGGCCTTGAGGTTGTGCAAAAGAAAGCGGTCTTTCTATCATATAAAGTAAGTATTGTTTAAAATATAATATGTAAGCTTTGGAAAATTTCTTACAATTACGTATTTACAAGGATGTTGAAAAATTCAAATTCAGGATGGTTACCGTATCGTCTAAATGAATTGCTATTTTTCTAACAAGCTACTATTTGCCTTGGAAGGCGTGTCCATCAGCTTAAACCACATTAAGAGTAATTAACCCCGTAAGCTACCTTGGGAATATCAGCTAGGACTGTTACATAGTTTAAGTTACCAGATCGGAAGGTGTCTGAACTCCGCTTGACCTAACTGTATGAAGTACCTAAACATTCCCATGTTAACATTTGCTTATGTTTTCTTTTTAAATGTGTTATTCGGATTTTATTTTTAGTCGTAAATATCATAAACAATTTTCATCAAGTAAAAAAGCTATTAATAATCATGTAGAAGAAAATGATATTTTCCTCTCTGTAATACAATGTAATAAACACAAATGCTTTCTATTTTATTTTGTTAGTATTTCGTACAATTTTAAAGAAGCAAACTTAGTGAGTGCATTCTTGCAAAACGTTTCATTTCTTTGTTCGGACTAAGTGATTTCTTCTTTTATTCCAGTTCCAACAAAGGTCTGGTATATTTTACTAGCACTTATTTATTTCTAAGCGACTACAACGTTTTACAACTAGAATGCCTACGCTTATATTTCAAAAGCGATACTTCGCAATATGTGACATTGTGGCCGGATCTTATAGCGTAGCAATTGAATTATGCAACTGTGATTTCGTGAGGTGTAGGTTCATTATCATCTAAGACTTTTCATTATTAACCTAATATGAATCGATGGAATAGTATTATATACTGCAATTAATATATGTCTATGATAAAAAAAAAAACAGTCTACTTGAATCTTCAAATGTTCTCCATAAAATCGATCGTTCTTTTTTTTGATATGTTCAACCCCGTGTAAAGTTCAGTATTTAATACGCTTTGTTTCATTTAATTTTAACTTTAATGATTTATTGGATTCATTTGTTTATAATAGAGTATGCTTTATAAGCAAATAAATATGTATTGCTTTATTGTAGGTAGAAGAAAAATAAATATGATATAAAAATCATTACTTAATTTGGGCTTTGTATTACATTAACAAAAGATGGAGGGGAAAAAAGATCGCTACTAATGGAACAGTTCTAATCCCCTATTGCCGGCCAACCGGCCTGATAACGTTATTAATGAATATAGCAAATGTAATCAGTTTACATGACAGGCGAAAGACTTAGAGGTACAATATATGACTTTAGTGTGACGTTTGCGAAGAGTTCGATACTTGTGAATTCTTGCTATCGAGATCGGCATAAAATAAAAGATGATAAATAAATAAACAACACTGACCTGACAGTCACTGACCTGATAGTGGAGAGCATGGGCGCGTCAGCTCGAGGCACCGCATAGATAAGGTTGATGACGTCAAGGGCAGGGGAATCCTCGTCCAAGTGCAATGCTCTCTTAAAATCTTCATTTACTAGTAAAGATAATTAGCAAGAGAGCAGTTACATTTATAAAGAAAAAGAAAGAAGTAAGGAGAAGTAAAATAAAAAACCCTCACCCCAGTGGGATCTATTTAGTTACATGGAACGCAGTGTAACTCGCAATAATTAAAGTTACACTCCTACAAACATTGACTCCAATGAATCTAAAAGTAACAGGATTTAAGTATGTACAGCAACATTAATAGATAGCCCATATATTTCTGTACTATAACTTTTTATTTTACGAAAGTACAGTCACCGTCAAATGACGTTTACGCTACCGTTTTAGACTTTATCCTGTTGTGTTAGAGCCAAAATGTTCTGGTGGCGCTAACGTATATTGCATGTGACTTTACGTGTTTCACAACACAGTAATTGTATTCCGGATCGTTTCGTTTCACGCGCGCTGTAACGACGACGCGTATCGGTGGAAAACATCGTTAGTTGTGTTTACGTCGCGTCATATTTGCAAATATCCTCTGTTCACGAAAATTTTGTATGAATGATACAATTTATATGAAACAATTTCAAAACTTTGTAAATATATTTTGAATAGAACATGTTCTTGTTCATTGATTAGGAACTCATTAATTTCGAAATACCTCCAGTTACTAAATTAAAAGTAAAAAAACGAATCATTCTTTATATTAAAATGTGTAAATACATTACGTAGTATCTTTGTCAAATATGTTTTAACGCAGGAAGGAAAAAGCAATAATAATTCGTATATGTATTTATTTATTTATTTCCATCCATCTGCGATAAAATTAACAAATATATCTTTCATAAGACAAAAATGCTTTCATTCTAATTTAATCTAAAATTTAGAGACAAAAATTTTAATTACATTAAAAATACATACAATAAATACATTTTAGCAACAGCAATTACGTTGTTATTTATATAAATAAGTAATTACACAGTTTTCCTTAAGACTAGTCAGGAAATTAAGATGATATTCGCAGATTTTAACAGAAAATTTGTTGGAATCTTTTTATGGGGAATTGATATCACAGCTGTTTAGTCAACTATTTACACAATTATTTGTTTGCCTTATGAAATAACTGTTAAAACGACATTTAATCGAATCCGTTTCGGTCACTTACAACGTACAACGAAATGAAAAAAAAAATATTTTGGCGTAAAGCTAACTTAAATTAGTGGCAAATAAATCTTATGATTATGTACAATTAACTAACAATAAATCAATTGAAAACAATGTTTTATTTTGATACAAAATTATGGCAAAACATAATCTTCATATGAAAACAAACGAAGAAACTATTTCGGCAAATCTAAATTAATGTTATGAAATGAACATTTTTTTTTGCAATTTTCTATTTTTACTATATCTACGAAATGTGTGGAAAGACTTAATTAATCTTTTAACATACATATGTTATTTAAATTAAATTAAACATTTCCTGACTATATTAGGTTATTCAACCGGCGCCTGAAGGTTTAAAATAGTAATATAAAGATTAGGAAGAAAGTAAAACTGTGTAGAATAAATACAGCAAGGGGTAAAGTAAAAAAAAAACGACGATCCAGTGTTAGGCGCAAGCTATTCTAAAGGAAAATTATAAACCGCAAAATAAATTTACACTTGAAATTGTAATCACAATTAGTGTAATAATCATGCCCGAAATCAAAATACTTTTGACTGCCTGACCTGAACCGTCAATTTTAGACGAAAAGGATAAAAAATAAATCTTAAAAAAATCTATTTTATTTAGGCACACAGAGGATGAGAACACATAGCTGACTAAAATCTAGTTGATAACTCTTCTGTCCGACTTTAACTTTAATTTGCACTCTTAACTAAAACTGTTTTTGTTATTAATTTCTTGTTAGCATCGGATTGATCATGATGTTGGCGAGCGCGTTGCGTCGCTTGCGCCATGTGCCGGCGCCCTGCGCGTGGTACTGGAGCTGACGGTACCAGGTTCTGGTACGAGTGTTCTCCTCTGCCTGTAATTATTTATAATTATTATCAGTTAGCAGACTTTAAATAAGCATATTAATGTCAAAAAATAAAGTAAACATTGTTTTCATAAACTTTATACGTAAATAAAATTCCAGATTTCCAAAGTGTCCTACAATTCGTTAGCACTTTACCTTAAAAATATTTCTCATGCGCACCTTAAATATGTAAGAATCTTTAGTTGTTATCTCGTGGACTTCGAAGAAATGCTCCGGCTCATGGTCGGCGGCGACCACACAGCGGTCCAGGAAGAGAGGCTCGCGTTGAAGCGTGTACCGGCCGGCCTTCTCCCGCACGAGCAGGAGAGCTGCCTCTCGCACGCCGCTGCGCGCGAACAGAGCTTCTCCTTCTTTTTCTCGAGCCTCCCGGTCTCTGGCCTCTCTCGTTTCTCGTATCTCGTTCGGCTTATGTATTGTCGTTGGCTTAAAATAGATGAGTGAAATTGAAATGAATAAATAAACATCATATTCAGATATAGAATGAAAGTGTAGAGATTACGTATTGCAATTTGGCACGGTTCTGCTATACGCCTATCTCATCGCTTATGGGAAGAGTTCCGTCAACAATAGTGCCTTGATCACTTAGAAATAAATAATTGTCCCCGACAAAAATAATGCCTTTAAAAATAAATGAGCAATAATACCTATGGTACATATTGTATCAATAATCATTCTGAAGTTTATTTTTCTTAGCTTAAATCGTTTTGAAATGTTCACAAAACTTACCTTTCCGTTAGTAACCAAAAGCGCATTTATCGGCATCAGCTTAATGGTGCGTCCCTTGCGCCAGTTGTTATCGTTGGGTTGTGTGAACAACAACTTGCCTTCCATTGCGAACCTAAAAGTCATAAACAAAATGTTTTATTAAGAAATATAAACTATATATTTAGGTAAAGCAATATACATAATTTTGTGTACTATATGACACATGATCACAGATACAATTCGAATATTGATGTTGTAGTGTGCATACATACATACATACTTGTGTTTTTCGGTAAGTTTAAAACTTTTTTTTTAAGTTTAAACCTGTTTTAAATAAAGGGATCGCTGGGCCAGGTCTATTTAATTTGAGAAAAACGTAAAATTACCTTGCATCATCGTGATTCCAGTCTAGTACATCTACAGCCATCTTCCTTAGTCTGATATCTGCTACATGTAAGTCATGTGCGGTACGTCTAGCTGCGGCAAGTCGTCGCCACAGTGGGACATCTCTCGCAGCTGCCGCTGCCGCCGCCGCGGCTGCATTGATCTCCTCCAGTCTGGACTCCACGCAGCGCTGCGCACCGCGAACATCCTCCCTTTCAGACGCACAAGATGCCGTTGCCCTATATAATCTTGATAGTAGTAATGGATATTTGGTTACACGCTGAACTGGCACCTAGAAAATTAATTTAAGTCACCAACAAAAATATACAAATTTAAAGAATAAACTGAAAAATAAATAAACAAAAAAGTGTTAGCCACTTTGCAACAAATATTTTCCTTCATCATCCTTCCTTATTTCATTCTTCACACATGTTGCATGTACAAGTTTTTGACTATGATTACAGTATTTCATCTTATCAATCAGATTCACGCCTATCATATTTCACAAGCCCGGAGCCTAACGTTATTGATTTAAAAACATGTCTAGTGTTTTTGTAGACTTACCATAAGAAAAGAATTTAAATTCATTCGTCTTAAAACTGCGTTTTCCATTTGCGAGACACGCAAAAATATTCTGAGAAGTTCTTTTTCTTTTTCGAGTCCCGCTAAAAGCAGTGCCGCCCCGGCTTGCTTCACGCAGTACGACTGGAATGCTGTCAGCATGCCCGAACACTCCAATAAGATCTTTCCAACGTTTACCGTGAGTAAGTCCTGAAATAAATTTCAATCCACTTAAAGCTTATCAATTATACCTTTCCCAATTTATATTATTGTTTCAATCACAAAGATTGAAAACGAGTACCTCCATGTTTGTTCAAATCGATTTGGTTACAAGCATCTTTAAAATATTATCTTTTTACAAATATGTCCAACATATAAGTGATAAGAAAAAAGGATGTTGCTTTTATATGACTAAAGAATTAGCGGATTTAAATATAATGAAAACAACAAAAATGTTGCAATCAAAATTATGCTCCGTATAACACAGATAATATTGTAGCCACCAATATGTACATACCTCATCACCTTGTTCTATTGCAATCTCGAGTCCATCTCGTAATTTTTCTGATAAGACTTGATTATTTTCAATTAATTCCTCCACATTTAAAAAGATGGCGCTTAATTGTTCTTGAGTTAAAAGACCCGCTACTAACATAGGCTTGTAGAATTCTTCTAAAATGATTTGAAGATCTCTTCCATATTTTTCTTCAGTTTCCACAATTTCTGAGATGATTTCTTTTCTTTCAGCTCTTTTTTTAGCACATTTTCTACATACCAAAGGAGCGTAAACTGAGCCTGAAATAAGAATAAGTTCTTTTTGTAAATAAGAAAGTTCATAAACCAAAACTAATATTAATTTAAGTCTTTTACCTTGTTCTGTAACCTGCGTTTCTACAGCAGTATCACAGTCTTCACATAGGTGAATAGGCGTATTTTTTTCTGTAATATTATTGCAAGGAGGTATTTTACCCTGAAGTCTACTTCTCGAAGACTTACTTGTTTCAGAACCGACCCCCGAATCATTTCTTTCAATTTCCGCTGATGTCTTTTTACATACGACAGATTTCTCTAACGATTCATGATTTATTATCAACGAATTGTCTTCACTAGAATCTGATGCGTTCGACAATTGACTTGTGTTACTGCTTAGGTGATTTTTAGGTATTTCACTGTTTTGTTTTTCTTTTGATTCACTTACTAAGGCTTGTGTTTCGTTTTCGTTACCGTAGTTAGTAATATACGTTTCTTCATCGTCAATACCTCTCTCTTTGGCATCAACTAAATAAGACAAAATATCGTATTTAGATGCTCCTTCAAAAATTGAACGTGATCCACTACGTTTTTCATCTTCATGTATTAAAAGGGAATTAGGTGGTGGGTTGACTGGCAACGGTGGAGGCATATCCCCAATTTCTTCATATATCGGATCTGAATTAAGACGAATAGATTCATAAAGATGATCGTCATCTGTGTTGTTTGAAATTTCAATATCGCATAACGCAGCGTCTACTAGCATTTGATAAAATTTTGATCTGGTTGAGTTTGTGTCATCTTCTGTAGATAATTCGCTTGCTGAAGCATTGTAACAATCTGACATTGGTTCAAGATCTGAGAAAACTCCCATAGCACCACTCTCATACTCCATACTTTCATAGGGAGCAGAGCAGCCATTGTCGTCGTTGTCTAAACAAATAGATGTACTGACCTCTTCTTGTTTTATACTGGTTTCTTTATTATTTTGCTGTCCTTCTTCATTTTTGGCGTCTTTTGCAAGATCGCTCTTCATATTTATAAGAGAGCTTTCTATAAGCTTTTCTATAGTTGCTTTGCTGCTATCTGTCCCTTCTTGATGTTTGGTTTCCTGGAGTTTTATTAATGAGTTTTCAATAAGCTTCTTTACCAAATCTGTATCAAGTCCTTCTGCTAAATGACCAAAAAAGGGATCATTAAATAATTTTGTAACAAAATTACCATTTTCGGCTTGGTTTTCTTTTACTGTTTCTTCTTGGTTTTCAATGACTCCATTAGAGTTGCTTGAAGTTTCAGTAACCTTACCACATACATGAGGTACAAGATTTCTTCTAACTGCTTCTACAGGGTCACATAGTACAGATGAAATATCACTCACAGTACTATTATTAAACGAACCTGTGGTATCGTAACTTTTGTTAGAGTCATTACAGATATCTTCATATGTGTTTGACTCCTCTCTGCTTACGTCTGCTTCAGAAAATATCGCACCAATATATATTTGACTTTTAGATTTCTTCATCTCTTTCTGGGGTCCTCCGACACTAATAGTAACAGTTGTACCTGTTTGATATGTGTTGCAAGTATTTCCATAATCATCATTAACTACAACAGATGACAAATAAATTGGTGTATCAGTTCCTACATTCATAGTAGAATAACATTCACTTCCATTAATTTGAATAGATGTCTTTTTGGGTTCAGTATCATCAATACGTAATAAATTTTTATTTATATGTACTTCATCAGCTTCATCTGAATCAAATTGCTTGACTCGTAAAACTGTTTTCTGTTCGCAATCATTTCCATCCGACCATTCGTCGCTCGTGGAACTTGATGAATTATTGCGTACGAAACGTGTTTTAACATAATTTTGTTTTTTACATTTTCCACGTTCTTTATATTTTAATCTCGGAGGCGGCTCTGGTGAAGATGAAATTCCACGTCGCAAATTTTTCAATACTTCACTTGTTATTTCACTGTTATCACTCAGATTTTCATTTTCTTCATCTTCATGTTTAACGAACTGTATTTCTTGTTTATTAGTTTCTTGTACTTGTAAGATTTCATTGTCACTGCTTAAAATCTTTTCAGTTACAGACTCCAGAAATACTTGACTTGTGTGTCCATGCTTCGGTTTAGAACGCAAAGCCATGGTGTCCAAAAATTTTGGCGGAGAAATAGAAAGAATCGAGCTTAATCTTTCAGATTCTGAACGACGCAACACTGGTATTTTGGGTATGTTATTGTCTGAAACAAAAATATCAAAATAAGAAAAAATAATTATTAAAAGTTAAAAATGTAAATTAAAATAATATGAATTTACACCTTACCTTCAGAATTTGTATGATTTTTAATATTTTTGTCCGCGCCGATACTTGCATCACTGTGAGTACTTTCAAATACGGCTTCAACTTGAATGTCTGAAGTTTCCACTTCAATTTTATCAACATCTATAGATGATTCAGCTGTAACGTCAGATGATTTTTCATCACATAAATTCAGCGTGCAACTAACAATATCGCCTTCGGCAATAATTTCACAATCTTCTTGCTCCGGGTTTATTTGTTCTAAATTATCTTTTTCAATGTTATCCTGGAGATTTAACTCGGCGGTATAAATTACTTTTGTTTCTTCCTTCTCTACTAAAAATTGGACACGCTTTCTATGCAGAATATTACTTGGTGAGATCAGTCCTCTGTCGTTGGGCTTAGGGAGATAAAATTGAGAAGAATTTGTTCGTTTGTAATCAAATGAATCATCGGATGTTTCAGTTTTATTATTTGCATCAGGGCTATTGTAATTTTTTGGCTTTTTCAAAATTGATTTAATAGGGTCATTATTTTGATTCTTGTACTTAGAATTACGAGACAGTTCTTGAAGTGTTTTTCTATTATAAATCCTTTCTGGAATTTTTTGATTATCACTTTCACTATCATCGTCTATTTTGACACTTCTGTTTCGTCTCGGTGGCCGTTTAGGAGAAACGCTTTTAGGTTTTGTACGATTTGTTGTGGATATGTTTAATAATTTTTTATTACTACTTTTACTTAACGATACCATTTTCTTTCCGTCGTTTTTAATATTTGGCAAAGATAGAGATGAAGAAGCATCTTGAGACTTATAGTGCGATTTTTTGAGATCATTATCGGGGACATAACCTGGTGATTCAGTTTTGGATTCATTTGAAATACGTATTCTTTGTCCGCTTATAGCCTTGACATTAGAATCTGATTTCATATGTTTTATATCTTTCGAATTCTTATTTTTTAAGGATTCTGGAAACACGTCACCAAAGTCATCGTCAAATTCGCTTTCAGCTAATGATTTTGAGCTACAGCTTGACTTCACTAAGTCATATGGATTGATATCACAAGATAGTATTGATTTTTTATAATCAATTGTATTGGTTTCCTCTTCTACCCATAACTCATTAACACGACTAACGGACTTACTCCTGCTTTTTGCAAGAGAATCTGGAATTATAGGTTTATTCTTAATTCTACATGGACTGATACTTTTTGCTCGAGATCTGGTTGTTGAAAACTGACTGCCAATTCGGGCTTCATGTGGTGGTACAAGTCTACTTCTTCTCATAAGATCGTATGGGTCAGTAGAGTCTCCATTTGATTTGAGTATGCTGGGTCTGGTTTTACTGTTCTGCACACGAACTGTTCCTGCTCGTAATAAGCCAGTATCACGACTTACTTGCTGACCTCTCACAGTCCCACCAACTAACATTCGTGGACTTTCAGCTATTGTTAATGGCAAACGAGATCCCTTACATTTTTTACAAATACTGACTTTGGTTGCGCTACTTTTCTTGGTACCGTTTAAGTACTCAGGACAGGAACATAGAATAACTGCATAGTTGTGAGGAGTTGGCTTTTGAGGTGTACTGATTAAGACAGGCCCCGGAACTTCGGCATAAGATGAAAAAACGCTGGGTCTTATGGGTGGTGTTGGGGTTCTGACTGACCCGTATAACCACGTTTCGGCATATTTCATTGATTTAGATAGAGCAGATCCGGGTGGACCGCTTACAGTTCCATACATATATGGACTGTCAGGAGATTTTTCTGATGACTTGGAGCTACCTGACGTGTTCAATTTTAATTTCGATGACCATTTTTTCGGCCGCGTACTTTCTGGCGTATCGTATATCTGAAATATTAAGAACATAATATT
>JAABKM020000004.1:1654192-1678693 GCA_016277805.2 Papilio aristodemus | reverse complement strand
TAAATATAACTTAAGACAATTGTGAATTTTCAGACATTAAGCTAATAAGTATATAGTAAGTATAACATAAAATATTTTTGTAATGAATGACACTTGACTACAGTAACACATGATGTACCCTGTACCTGAACCAAATGAAAGCCTAAATATAAGTAAACAATAGGTATTTTAGGTTTAATATTTTTAGCAGTAATCTCCTATTTTGTTAATTTCAAAATAGCCGCTAAGCTATCCACACTTTGAACTATCTACGCTAAAAACAAATAGTCTTGGCAGATTGACAGCTTCTAACTTGACGGAATTGGCAGAAAGATAAGAGCTGCATACGTTAATACATGTCTACATTTGTACATAATGTTCTAATAATATCAGTGTTTTTTAAGGTCCAAAATGTTGCTCTTTGTTTTATTTCAACTTGTCAGAACTGTCAATTAATTCATTACTTGTGTCTACGAATAACGCGTTCTAATTAACAAACTTTTCAACTTTATTGTCATAGATAGAATCTAAAGTTCTTTTTGCGGGAATCTGTTTTAAAATATCCTCTACTATATTGTTCTAGATAGACTTGATTAATTTTCGAAATAATAGTTCAATAAATCCTTTGATAAAATACTTATTTGAAATATATCGAATTTGAATAAAAGACCCAGAAGAATGAACCAAATTGGAAAGTCAAGGTATGGCTTAAATATTTAATTTTAATTTTAGCAGTCTGCATGTAGATTATAAATTGAATTGTAGCGTAATTAAATTATCTATGGTGCAGGTGCACATTCCGATGTCACGTCTCCGAGACATCCTTGAACATTTAATGATTTCACTAATCTTATAACATTATTTTAGATTAATTTCAGAACGAATTTTATTAATATCATCGTTGTACAACGCACATAAAATGTAGTCGTGTTATAAACCATTATAAGTCAAGATTTTTTTTTTTTTGATCTTTGATTTATTGAATTTGTCTCCTCTACGAATTATAGAATACCAATTCTTAAACAATACCCTTAGAATAAACCTAATACTACAAACTGAATTTAATAAAAGGTTTTGTTTATATAATTTCTAAGCTTATATTTGGCTGGGAAAACATTTCATTATATTCTTCGTCCCGTGTGTAGTTTTATAATAAAAATTTAATCAAAAATGTGAAGAGGAAGTCGTAAATCACTTTTTAGTTGTACAGGAACTATTTATAAATGAAGAAATTGTTTCCGGACGTCGGACTCGTCTTGCGTTCGTTACGAATCACATTTGGCACGTTGAGTTCCATTTATCCGATTATTACTTACAGTATTCGACGATGCAGTTTGTGTGTGTAAACACAACCTCTACAATGACATTAAAACCTCATATGAACTCTGAAACTTTTTTTACTTATTTACCATTAAAGTTTTACGTTATCTAAAAGTAACATGGCTTTTGTGTGGCATTGACCTTGATCGATTTTTAAAAGTTGGGTAGGATAGTAGGGTACCATTTGTTTTATTTTCATCGCGAAGCGGTTTGGTTTTTACAGCTTAATAAGTTGATTATCCCCCCTCCACAAATCATAATTTTGTATCTGCATTCTGAACTGTTGTGTGGATGCTGGTTAAAAAATCTATTACAATAATAACTATTAAGTTCACTCTAAAATTCTTTCGGTCTTCACTGCTTTTTTGGATCTGCCAATGTGAGCGGAAGAGCAATAATTTTTCTCTGACACATTTAAAATCCTTTTAGTTTAGGAAACTAAAGTGCTTAAAATCTTCAAAAATGCGCAATGAAAGACTAAACATAAATTTGTAAATTAATTTATATTATGATTCACTGAAATCAAACGGAACACAAGCGATTATTATGGATACGTGACGTCACTAGATGACGTCAGAGCAGCAGTCTGGATCTAGAGTAGACATCAGCCCTGGCAAATGTCCAATATCATTCACCATGGTTCCAATTGAAATGAGGTCTTGCATTTGGCCAGTATTTAAACTACAAAAATTATAATTGTCAACGACACCACTGTCGTAAAGAAAAAAAATATTCTAAAGTTTTTGCAACTGACGTATATTTAGTATATTTTACATCTTGTAGTGTAACAAGCTAAGTAATTATTTATACTTCTAGTAAAATTACATTTTTTAATTAATATTTGGCTATTAAATTTTAATAAAAAAGATTCTTATGTACTATGTACCTTCGTAATAGTTTATAATTTTTTTAATTTATTCACCTCTTTATTTCATTTAGGTATTTAAGACTTCAAACGATTTAACAATCTTTATTTTAAACATAGCTAGAGTAAATATGTTTGCCAAGTCAATGAAATCGATTTTTTCTTTTTAAGGATCTGAGTGAAGTCACAGATACAAAGATGAATAACGGAACAAGACGCGCTCTGACTGGCTCAATACACAAGATAAGAGAATTCGAATTGGAAAAGGTGAGTGACGACGTGTTAATATTTTATTAAGATATAAAAAAAAACATTAGTTCTAAAAAAAATATTTTCCAGGTATGTTTGGTCGAAGAATTTGATATACTACAAATAGTTGGTGAAGGATGGTTCGGAAAGATACTTCTAGTGGAACATAGAGCCTCCGATACTGAAATAGTACTGAAAGCTCTACCTAAACCCTACGTTTCTATCAGAGATTTCTACAGGGAATTTCATTATGGTCTCCATTTGAGCGCACACAAAAATATTGTGACCACTTTCGACGTAGCGTTCGAAACCGCCGGCTTTTATGTGTTCTGTCAAGAGTACGCACCTTTAGGTAAGATTTAACCGGCACTGAAACCATTCGCTACTCAAAACATCGTTTATTTGAAGGATTACATTACAATGTAAGCATCCATCGGATCGAATGAGACAAATTCAAAATTAAACTGCACACTTTACGTGTTGGCACGCGCCCAAAACACCTATTTGAATGAATTAGAGTTAGCCAGTTTGTAGTCCGACCTCATTCTTAACGAATTTTATTTCCCTCTCGGATTCTTTTTTTTTAACAATAGTTTAAAAAACAATAACGCGGCGTACAATTTTTATAGCTAATAAAATATAATTAATGTACCGTAACATGTTTATTGCCAGTGTTGATTAATATAAAAAAAATCTTTTTAGGTGATTTAACATCGAACATGCTGGATACAGGAATCGGAGAAATACACACGAAAAGAGTTGCGAAGCAATTGGCGGCTGCGCTCGAGCACCTCCATCAAAGGGACCTCGTACACAGAGACGTCAAACTCGACAATGTACTTATTTTCAAATCGGATTTCTCACGTATAAAGCTTTGCGATTTCGGTGAAACGAGAAAAGTACAAGCCGTTGTTAGGAGAAGGAACGAATGGCTGCCGTATTCACCGCCCGAAGTCTTAAAACTGTCTATGGACAGTAGCTACAAGTAATAAATGTTTTATCTTATAAACAATTTAATGGCATCCGTTGTCTATTGTTGCCGGCTTATACAATAGGTTGAATGCAGTATCTAAATAAACAGCGCATTAAATAAATATTGCGTCGAACGTTCAAAAATATTTTGAGATGTTAATGGATGATGTAATTCCTTGTTGATTGTAAACTTTTTTTATTTGTTTCAGAGCTCTAATTAGTCATGATATTTGGCAGTTCGGTATAGTTATCTTTATTTGTCTCACAGGATGCTTGCCTTGGCAGAAAGCGGCATTCGACGACCCAAGATATGTAAGGTAAGCAATATTATTTATATAAAAAATAATAATAAATAAAAGCATTTGTTTTAATTCTCCCGATGACTCTCAATACAACATTCAAAGTGATACGTATACTACACGAATATTTCAATTCTTTTTTCTATCCTCCATTTTATATTCTAACTTTATCGTGTTGCATCAGTGATATAGAAGAAAAACTTGTTACAGTTATTTGAACTGGTACAGCAGCGCGAATCCTTTAAAAAAACAACCGAAGCTATGGAAAATGGTTTCATCAAGAGCTCAAAAAATGTTTAAAAAGTTTATTGAACCTAGAGAAGAGAAGAGAGCTGCAAACTTCGTGGAACTATCTAGGTACTTAGATGACCGATGGATGGCCAAAGGATATACAGACAGAGTGGGTGAGTTGCATATGATTTAGTAAATTGAAATTAAAAAAAAAAACAACGGAACATTATTAAACAACTAGAAACCCACCCCAGTAACTTTGGTACTTAATTAGACAAAAAAATATACAAGAGCTTTTTTACTGACGAAAATTTCTATATCGGTTCAGTAATGTTTGCATGACAGGAAATAATAACATTTATTTCTAATTATAATATTATAGAAGATATTTAAGGCACGTAGTTAATAAAGACAAATAAATCAAAGTTGCGGGAGTTCTCTACATGAGACCCGAGACGAGCAACACCTCCCTTTGTGGCGATCTATATGGGCGATATCTATGGCGGAGGCCAGCAGTGAACGACGATTGGATAAAAAGAGATAGAGAGTTAATCGAAAACGTATTTAAAATTCCAGCTGGCGGTGACATCGACGAACTATGTCCTTCAATGTACAGCTACCACAGTGATCCAAATGAAAAGAATATCCTCTTGAGGCACTTCAGGGACCATGGTGTCGAAGTTATTGTCGACAGACAAGCGAAAAAACAGAGAATTCGTGATTGGATTCAAAATAGCGTTATCGAAGAAGTGGATGAAGAGGTATGTTAAATATTTATATATACTTTACTTAGTATCAGTATACAGAACTATACCGCAAATGATTAACTTAAATTTAGGTTACTTTTATATAATTTATTTAATTTCTTCAATTGCAGGAGGAAAGCAATTACGATCCAAGCGTTATGGAAGAAAGCGATGGAGAGCTCGAAGATAGGTCCAGACCACATCCAATTGACGAGAGCCACAGGGTAACTCTACGTTTCGATACCGAGAAGCACATCAATCCAAGGACCGGTGAAGTTATCGAAGGAGTAAAACATACAGAAAAAAATCCTCTATCGTATGACGTACAAAACATCGAACCGGTCGCTCCAGGGAATGTCGCAAGACGATACGGAGTGAAAGAAGACGCATCGACACATAGTTCTACCAAAGATAGTGCGTACGGTTCTTTAGATGTACATTCACCACAGAAGAGTACCTCAAATAGACCCGACACTAAACAAGTATCTATAGAAAGAGCGAGCGATGTCTCTCCGAGCAGATCATTAGCCGGATCGTCCATACATCAAACCGTAACCCCCTTATCCTCGCACGTTAAAAGATTCCAGAGAACCGAAGAAGTGTTCACAAAAGAACTAGAAAATCAAAAAGGAAGTACTTCAACACTACATTCTTTAGGCAACTCTTCAAGATCTAACAGTCTTCGCGTAACCAGAAATAGTTCTTTAGAAAGTGCATCAAATGTTACTAACGACACACCTTTAGAAAATAATATATCTGGTGCAACATCAAGACCGAATAATCCGGTTATAACCCAAAATGGTTTTAGTCCTGGTCATAAACAATCTCAACCCGTTCCTCAGCCTTACGTATCAATGAAGAACTCTGTTTATGAAACAGTAACGTCACGCGCAGAGTTTAATCAAAACAACGAAGAAAACAATTTAAAGAATACTCCGGACAGTCCGTACACATCGATGATGAATATAGTCCAGGGTCAAATAAAAATTAGTCCCCTCGCTAATGAAACTGACAAAAACATTGTGGATGTGTCAGTGACATCTGTCAACCGGAAGAAACTATAATAACTAATTGCTCAAAAGTGTGTATTGTTTGCTAAATATAAAAATCGATAAGGCCAAAATTGGCGTAACATAAGAGTAACAGTAACATCTAGAGTACCGACATTATCATAATATGTTCTCATGATATTATTTTACATTAACTTCAGAGAGGGAATAAAGACAATTTATATATTATGTCGTCCTTCTTTCAACTTACAACTTAATACACTATCTACCTTAACACAGAGAAATGTAAGGACTTTAAGCAGTGCAGTGACAAAAGAAAAGACGTAAAAGAAAAAAGTTTGATGCGTACAGTCTTGTACAGTTATTATAAAAATAAGGTTGCCAATAACAAAATATGTCTTGTAAATAATAACACACTATTAAGAGAATATATGGCTATACTGAGATAATTGAAAATATCATCAAGAGTCCCATTTAAAAACCCTGTCGTATAATCTTTTATATAGAACATAATTGTACTTATTTATTTTCGTTTAAATTAGCACATCCCTTTTAAACTATAATATTTTTGTTTAGTAATCAGTATTCAGTCTCATCATTATTTAGTTCAATTTATGTTTTTTTATATCTATTTTAGTATTAAGTGTTATATTTTTAATTCCTATGGTCTGTTTAAAGTTATATTTTATATTCCAAATATTTTTATATATATACATATATAATAAGTACTTTAATTAGTAAGTTTCTTTAAATAAATGTTTTCTTATTACTTGTTTATCAATATTTCGTTTTATAACACTGAGAGACGCACAAATTTGTAAAGCTTTTGTAATGGTATTTTATTATTATAATTGACATTTAATCATTGCAAAGTAAATAAATACTTCTTACTTATTAATTTCGATTAAGTAGAAATTTTAGTACATTTCTTCTTTATTGGAGTTTCTAATAGCAAGAATTATAAATATTATAATATACTTTACCAAATTTATGACAAAAAAAAATCGATGTATTAATTATAAACAAACTATATACCTTTCAGTGTTTATTTCAACACAATTATTAAATATAATTATTATTCCTTTTTATTTTTAATTCTGGTAATCTTATTAATTAAAACACATAAATTTTACATTGTTTTTATTATTTTCCAAGTTTAAGTTGGATGATACTTCCGCTTAAAAATAATATGCAAAAAAGGTCATTAAAAGATGTTAAATATCATGCAATAAATTTACCCATCTGAAATCGGCTTGAACTGATTGGGAGCTTGTTCGAGGATCGGAGTGATCGGGAGCTTGCTCTGTCTACAATAGATAAAGACAAATCTATGTGCTACTACTACTCAAGCTTATTACCGCAATTGCTGCTTGTTACCACATTGCAAGGCTACTAAAACCATGATTAGTGGATAACAAAGATGGAGGTGTGCAATGGTTTTTAGTGTGTCATGAACATGTATACTCGGTTCTAATTAAGTTATTTCGAGCAGGTTAATGCTACAAGTTCTATGCTACGATTCATAAGAAGTCTAAATATTTCATAAACGAATTCTTAGCATCGATATACTGACACTATTTAAAATTCATTAAGGAAACATGAAAATTTGAAATTGAATGTCGATTCCAATCGAATCGATGTCACGAATTTGCAATTTGTCACGAACTTAGTCACGAATGTTAATCTGACATAATCTATGGAAATTAAGGCCACCCACATAATGTAAAACTTATTCTTTCTTATTTTTATTTAAAGTTAAAAATTATTACTGTTTTTTAATTATAAAAAAAAATGATTAAAAAAATGCACACTCGATTGGAAAGAGGCAATCCATTATTCGAGTTTGATATGCCTATACCCTACCCTCTATGAAATTTAAATTTGAAATTATCAGATGTCAATGTCACGGAACATCAAAATTGAAAATACCTACGCGCGTACCGTATATTATTTGCGGTTAATAGATGGATAATTGTATTAAGCTTTGTGTATATTAAATTCTAAATTCTTTATAAACGTTTAGTAAATGTGAAGTCAAAGAATTTATAGATCATACATTGTGCGTCCTAATATTGGGAAAAGATGTTCAATAACCTTTATTAGTATTTTTATTGGTTATCATTGTATGTTCGTTAGAAAATCATTTTAAAATGCAAAAGTTACAAGACAGTGTTTTCTCAATTATTAAAACGACCAACCTTTCTCCTGCTGTGTTTAGTTTTTTGCAGCCAACAGAAGATTTTACGGGTGAGTTACAACAATAGAATGTAAATATTGATGAAATTTGAGGATAATAATTTTTAAATTCTTTATAGATACAACTCCTCTTGGTGGAATTTTGAAGGATACGAAACATGGCTGGCTTGCTCTTGGACCTAAGTTTTGTGTTGTTGACCTTAGAAGCGGATTAAAAGTAGCCGCCCGAACTTTTGGTACCGGTGTGAGGTAAGTAGTTACTTGCGTCATCGATGTTCCTACGCAATTTTTTAAATAAACATAATAACATTTTCTCAATAACAGAAAAATCTTTACGTTTTTACAACAAAGCTTTCACAAAAACCAATACCTTATTTAGAACACTTCTGATGCAATGACAAAAACCTATAATGTCACTTTGTTACTAAGTAAACAATACTTTTTGATAAAAAGTTTGTAAATGACTAAATAATAAACATTTCACCATCTGTCCATCATAACTTGGTAGACCTCTCTTGAGAATGACACTCTAATTGGATATTTATCTAATAAACATCATGTCATTAATATTTTTCTTGTTGTATTTTACAGTAACAACCGCATCACAGTGACCGGTGTAGTAGAACTGCCAACACCTTTGACAGAAAACTCTCACCAGTTGGTCATCAGCTTAGATTATGATAACATTTCTGGCATGATATGTATACTGCATGTGAATGGATCACAGATACTCCGTTGCATAAACACTGATGTTGTCATCACCAAACTTGCTGTTTGTGATGGAATGCCAGATGGTCCATTTGCAGCGTTTGATAATATTGTTGCAGCAGGGACTAGGAGAGGCGAAATATTAATATTTGACCTCAATAGAGCTAGTTTAATTAAAGGTATAATTTTTTTTAATTATGCTTAGTTTTAATGCTAATAACCTTATGACACTAAGAAGTAGGTTATTAATTAAGAGTAGTTTTTAAGTTAGGTTTTAGATTGGGTGGTAGAATGAGACTAGAATTACACAAAAAGTAGCATTGACAAAAAAAATATTAAAACTTTGTCTGTTCTTTATAGTTGGTCCCTTAATAAAACAACATGATCTATAACAAGTTGAGTTGCCATCTTTTATATATTTAGTAGTAAAAATATGTGGTATTGTATAGTACATGTTGTTTAAAATAATTTTATATGTCAATAAATATTTATCTTTTAGCATTGAAAGACATTTCCGAAGGCTGTGAGCCTTTAGTTTTAAATGAAGAGAATGCTGCCGACATAAAGTTTTTACCATTAGAAGATTTACACAAAATTGAGGAACAAAGGGACTTGGCGTTAGAAAACGAAGATCATTTAGGATGTATATTAAATGAGGACTCGTCATTCGATGGACAATACATCTTCCGTAACCCCGATGGTACTGTTCGGATGAAGGCAAAACGAGATCATATCAGAGTGACGAGTCTGCAGTACATACCGGAGTTGGGTAGTTTAGCAGTTGGCTTCAACTTTGGTGCATTCCAGTTGTGGAATCTTTTAAGCTTGGACTTGGAATTCACTTCACAAATTAATGTTGAATGTTTGCCGGTCACTCACTTTGGATTTCAGGTATGTAACATACTGAAATACCATTTTAGCACACCTTTCATTTCATATAAATGAAGATAAGTACCTTGGATTTCTAAATTACTTTTTTTTTTTATTCCAGGAGCCTTGTGATGATCCAAAGGCATTCTGTTACCTCTGGGTTATTTTCTCAGTGACAGATAGATTTGAAGAGGAAGAGTTCCCTCTAGCTGGTATGTACTCATTAGCATATCAGGGGAAAAGGATCGTGTCAGAATCAAAATGTTTATATCAGGTAAGGTTTTATCATCAATTTGCCTGTTGTTCACTTACAACTAATGATAACTTATTTTCAATACAATAGTATTACAACATTTTTCAAAATATTAAGTAAAAACACACAACATATTAAACATACCATAATGTAAATCATTTATAATAATGAAAGAATTAGGATAACTTGCTATGTATTTCTTGAACAAAAAGCTATTTTGTCATAACATTAAAATAAAGTTTACAACTGTTGCAATTTCTTTTTAACACTATGTATAAAAAAATGTATTGATATGTGATATTTATTTGATACTTAATTTCTCAGGATTTCTCATCAGCCACAATAAGATTCCAAATAGAACTGAATGGTTCAGAGGACGCCAACTCTCTGGTGGGTGGCAGATGTATTTCCTGCCACACTTATACCATCAGCTCGCCGTTGGGAGAAGAGGGTGAAGACAGTAAGCAATCTTCACTTATATAACCTATCTGTTTCTACCATTTATAATTATTTAGGCAAGTCTTAAACAATTCTAACAATGCTTATTATCTTAGGAGTAAAGACCTATGATAATATATTTTTTGATACTTTAACCTTATATCTTCACCATTTTGATATAAAAATATCATGTCATTGATTTTTTTTTAAGATTTTATACAAATTTATTAACACCATAAATGATTGTTTCTGACTTATGCAGAAGTAATCTTCATCGAAAGTGGTGAAGCACATAACTTGTGTCGTTACCCTGTTATAATTTTTTTTTTATATCCAAATCTTGGTAATTTTGTATTGCCAGGTATGCTCAACATCTGCCAACTAGTGTGGGAGTGCTGGGGCGAGCACGGGGCGGAGACCTCTCAGTATGGAATGCTTCTGTTTGACTTGGATCAGTGGTATAAAGACCAAATGCCTGGTGAGTTGTGGATTTACGTTTTTACTATATATTATTTTTAACAATAATTGTAATTTTATTTTAATCTCTGATCAGAATATCAGGATATTTGCTAGTTTATTGAATTTCTACTATAAAAAAAACTGTATTTTTGTACAATTTAAATATTTTGTTTTATGGAAATAATTTTCAAATCAGTAGATTTTGCAAAGGTTTCTCACTAATGACCCTGAGAAATCAATTTATTTGTCGGAAATTATCTCGCGCAAGCGAAAAAGGCCTCTAGTGCAAAGGTTTAAGAATATATGTTTCCAGCGACGTACCAGTTGGAAAGCAATGCGTTCATGAGCGTCCTGCGGCCGGCGGCGCTCGGCGAGGGCTGCGGGCCGGCGCTGGACGCCCGCCTCGTCGCCTCCTCCGTAGCGCCCTACTCTCACGCCACACGACTTGAGGAACATTTCTTCCCCAACTCACTACAGTACAGTAAGCCTCCGATTACATTTTTGGTCGACGGAATACTCAATAAGTAATTTATGGAACCAATAAAATTTAAGAATAATTTTGCTATCAAAGTAAAAATTTCTATTACTATTTGGTTTTGTGATCAACTAAGATGACTCCTAATAATCATTTCCCATTTCGAGATAACTAAG
This sequence comes from Papilio aristodemus, assembly GCA_016277805.2. NCBI lineage: Eukaryota > Metazoa > Arthropoda > Insecta > Lepidoptera > Papilionidae > Papilio > Papilio aristodemus. The sequence continues at coordinate 1,667,447 of JAABKM020000004.1, read as the reverse complement.
TCTTGAAATGTATACCTTTATATTTCTGTGAATAACCAACAACTTTAATTTTACTAGATCATTTATTTATTAAATTTACTTCTTAATATTATTTTATAAAAAGATGCATAACTTAAAAACAATAATATATATGTTATCAACAGACTGTATATGCCTGAACACATCAGAAGCGAGTGTCCTCGGCACGGTGGGCGTACAGAGACAGATCATCAACTCCATAGACGAAGCGGGCCCCACCGCCCTGCTCGCTCCGGGCCGGCTGTACCACGCCTGCGTCGCCGCCGGTCTCTCCCCGCTATACGTTGCTTACAGTCACTCATACGGCAGGAACGTTGCTCAGGTCTGTATGTCATATATATCTCTCTCTTTCCCCAATATCATACTATGTGACAATCTTCGGGAATGCTCGTAATTAACGATACTAACTTTAAGTGTATTTGTAGGAGGAGCAACGCAGGTTCCTCCTGTCCGTTGCGCTGGAGGCTCGTCTCTCCCGCTTCCTGAAGCGCTGCGCCCACGACTGGGCGACGGGCACCCACACTGGCTTGGGATGTACACTAAGTTTCCTTGTATGTATCAAACATGAGAATATTTATTAAAAATAACAAATTATTAAGGTATAACGAACAGTGAAGTCATATAATATTTTGTTTGTATACTAAAAGATCATATTAACCCACTAAATATTTTTTTTATTGAATTGTTTCTATCAATTTTTTATTTCTCATCATGTATTTATTTTCGAAGGTGGAGTGGTGTTGGAAGAGAGCTATGGAACTAAAGGAAAATGCGAAGGAACTGGTGGCCCCATTGTTTACTTCGACCATATTACCTGATAGGTATGTCACTTTTATCATTTCCACAGATTACAAATAAGCTTTTAACATAAATAAAAGTTAAATCCTCTTATGAATAAGAATAAAAAAAATTGTACGGTATTTTTCCAGGAACATAATGAGATGTCTAGAGCACTGCGTCCAGCAGTTGGCACAACTGACGGGACTGCTGGACGCCATCCTGACCAAATGTTGTAACCTAGTCGTACCGGATGGTATGCTTCATATCTTTTATGATATATATGTTTGATTGTTGTATTCAAAGTTTACTTTGAGAAGGAAATTATATTTAAAAAAAAAAATGTTAGTACCAGTAACTATTTCTTCAGCAAGTAGACTCACAGGTAAAGATATTTATCTTAGAGAATGAAGCCATGAATATATGTCTGTTTCACGTATCATGAGTAAGGTGCCGCTTAATCCCTTCTTATTTTTTCTCTTCCTACCTACCCTTCTTTCCTTGCAAAAAGCCAATAACAACTCCGTTATTTTTTTGGTTATAAATAATTATACGTAAGTAAATCTTTTTTCAGTAAGTTAACTTGAGTTGTAAATTTGTTATAATTTCCAGCTCTGAGCGAAATGGAGGAGAAGTACAAAGGCATAGGCATAGTGTCGCTGTACTTCCAAGTGGTGCAGTGGTTCCTGCGCGTGGGGCTGCTGCCCGAGCGGCACGACGCCTACGACGCCCTGCCCTACCCCGCGCACCAGCTCTGCACTATATACAAGAAGAGGTAACCATATATTAATAGTAAAAAAAAAACATAAAATATCTTGTCTTTTCGGCTTGAAACACTGGAAAGAGAAGATACCACACAGATTCACGAATGTCCAGCTTTCGGATTACTTTTTAACGGAATATTAAACTCATAAAAAAATATATTTTTCCAGACGTCTAAAGCTGCATCGAGTGCAAGACAACGCGCCGCAAGACGCGACGGCGGCGCACAGGTCCTGCGCGCTGCTGTACATCGACCAGCTCCTGGAGCACGAGTTCGGCGGCCAGAGGGCGCACGAGTCAGTTAAATATAAACATTACATTATACCATGTATTGTATCTGTTTTGACAGCTATCAGTTTCTGAATTACAGGATGTGGATAAAAGGTGGTAGTGAATGTGGGGGTGTCTACCCCCCGCCCTCCCTGTACTCCCTGCTGCGCCTGTACCTGGCGCCCGACATCGCAGAGGAACACAAGCACTCGCTCGTGCTGTACCTCCTTCTCGACTATTGTACGGTCTACGATGAGATAAGGTACGTACTGCTTTTCAATATACATTATACAAAATAAACTCTTCGATTAAACCCAACTGACGTTGTATTAATCTAAAGAAATACACTTCACGCTTGTGCTCCCCGGAGGGATAGGCAGAGGTGCAACAAGGGCACTTGTTTTCGCTCTGTGTCATAATGCAATACGGGCCGAGCTTATCGCTAAATCGGGCACAAATTCAAAGAGTAGATATTATGAATCTATCTTATATGTGAACTATTTTTAATTTTCTTTAGATATGAAGCTGTGATCAGAAGACTAATGCAGTTCCCCACAATGTTTGGTCTGAGCAACACGGCCATCAAAGCGACGCAAGCGTTTTGGCATCTCGACCACAGAGATTTTGATGTGAGTCATGATATTTTATTTAAATTAATATACGCAACATGTACCATTTACTCTTGATGGGATACGCTAATACCATACAAATAGTATATTTTTAATCGCAATTATAAATTTTATCAATGATCTACAAATACATTATAATTGATGATAAATATTTTATTAAAATTATAAAAAAAAACTTAAACATTTAATTTAATTTTCAGTTCGCACTGGACCAACTTCAATGTCTCCCTGGCAACACTTTATCGGACTGGCAACACAGAGTCGTTCTGTCCTCGTTGCTCGCTCAGAAGAAGACTCAAGCAGCATTACAGTACCTACACGTGCGGAAACCAGCTCCGATACAGAGTCCATTGAGACGGAAGGACGGCGCCACCTACAGGGTCAACGACCACGACAAATTGGACGACTGGCAGTCCTGTTGCAATTTGTACCTAGCGAGGGGTCTGGTGTTCGAAGCCATCGATGTTATTAGAATGTGTGTGAGGAATGCTTCGAGTTCCGAGGATAGAGTTCGCGTATTGAATTTCTTCTATAAAGGTCAGTATACAAATGCTAGATTCAGGACTGTAATAGTATGGTAACGCCGGTGCCCCCTAAAGGGGTAGGCAGGAGCGCAACTAGTGCACCCATATTTTGTCTTATGTTTTGCTGTTCCATAATGTGATAGGGGGCGAGTCTATCGCCGTATCGGTCATAAATTCAGATAACTAACGGAATTCTATTGATATGCCGTTAATAGTGTAGTGCTCCAGCCAGTCATTGCAGGAAATTCCCTAGATTATAAATACTATTACAGCTTATATCTGCTAGAACCTCATAAAATTATATTTTATTGTAAATAACCCACATCGCCTTTCTTTATAGTCAGCTTTTTAAAATTAATTCTTATATTACAGGATGCCGCAACACCGGCCAGTTGTCAAAAGTCCTTCAAGTAACTCTGCTGCCCCCCGAAGAGGAAGTCTTCATAAAGTACCTCAAGGACTGCAACGACACTCAGACATCTGACATACTTATTATGTATTATCTGCAGCAAGCTCGGTGAGTCTTCTTCATATATACAATACAGTATTTTTTTTTTAATAAATACCAGTTAAATATAGAAAATAATAAATTTTGCTACAAACCTATTAATTGTAAACTACACTATTAGCTCAGCTACTCTAACAGCAAACAACTCTATAAATTTATTTTTATCCTTTTGATTACTTAAAAAAATTATCAAATGTACAGGTATTTAGAGGCCGAAGAATACAACAACAAATTAAAGGAGCAACGTAGTCGTAAAGAGCTGTCCACCTCGGCGGAGTCGCTGGCAGAGCTGGTGGACCGCTCCAGCACCAGGGACACGCTGCTGGGCGCCGCGTGCGCCGCGCTGCCCGACATCGCCTGCCGCGTCGCCAGCACTGCCCGCACTGCCAGCACTGCCAGCACTGCACGCAGGCAGGCGGAGCCGCGCGGTAGGTCACGGCCTGGTAATAACACATGTCAGACGAACACTACGTTCTAAACATGGTGTTCACATTAATGATGCCTTAAATCTTACATTGACATCATCACGGTTCATTGGTTGGTAACTCAAACATCGATAACGTGAAAACCTTTAAAATGTCCAAAAAATATTCCCTTCTCTTCCCCTCAGTCTACAAAACTCTTTTTAATTTGAAACTTCTATAACTTCTCTTCTTTCCTTCCCTTGGGTTTTCCTCAGGCTGTAATTTATTGAAGTTCTACTGTACATTATTCTATGGTTATTTAAGACTAATCAGAATAGTAACTAATATAAATTGATTATCAAATAATTGTTAATTTGACTTATATTGTTATCGCTTGCGGAGTATACACCGCAACTAACATAACATTTATTTTTCACTTAGTGTATATGCACAAATAGGCTTTTACAATTTTGTCTAATTTTCTTTTTTCAGCGGTTGTCCCGAAACCGATGTCGGTGTACGTGCAGGTGACGTCACCGACAAACAACTTTACATACAAATCTTCGTTTATACAGGTGAGGTATTCAATATATGCAATAACATATACAAACAATATATTATATTATTTAATATTGTGTTTCTTTATATTTTATCCAATGTTAAATAAATTATCAACTCGTAGTATTTTAATTCAGGATACAATTGAGAATGCGAGTGAAACTTGGAGCAGCAAGCCCAGAGCGAGGAAAGGTCTCAAGCGCGCCTTGGAGATTGAAGAAACACCGTTCATATGTACGCCCAAACTGGATCGATCCAAGAGGTAAGGGAACAATTAAATACATCGTTTTTCGTTCTTAATAATTCTATGTAGTTCTTTAATTCACATGATTCCTCAACAAATATAAACAGAGATACTGCCTCAGCTCAATAACATGGGCGTGAAGTCAATGATGCTGGAAGGAATGAGACGTGAATAGGCGAGCGCTCTTCTATACCAGTCTCTACGAGTTGTTTGCATCAGATATATAACTAATGCAGTATATTAAACTCATTTATAGACCATAATTAGTGTTTAATGTATACATATGTCGTTTCCAGTGTATTTACGGCGGGTCCAAGTGAGGGTGACGTCACGCCCGCTAAGCGCACCAAGCTGGAGGCGACCAGTCCGAAGACCCCTAAGGCCGGTACATACAAGGCGAGCGAGGAGCTCAGCGAGCAGCTGGCCGCGTTGCTCGACATGCCCGACACACAGAGCCCGTACAGCTGCCGCGAGAGAAGCAACGCCGGCACCCCGCACAGCATCCTCAAGGTTATATAAAATAGATTTACTTATGTATACTCACTATCGTAACTACTGTATAGTTGTCCGTATCTTTAACCATTATTGTTGCTTCACACCCACATTTTAATAGTGGTAGAGCCCGCCACAACATCTGTTGCACAACTGAACCGACTCGAGCGGTGCAAAACCACGACCTTACAGAAGATAGTCGTAAAATTTCTTTACCAAATATGGAAAGTGGAAGAGGATATGACAGAGGAGGAAATCAAGGAGAAAATGATTTTTTTTTCTGTCCCGTCCTCTTTGCTTGTTGCAGATGTCTATGGACTGCGGTTATTGAACATCAGATGTACCGCTTGCTCATTTACTACCTTCTACTGTATGAAAAAAAAAAAAACAAAAAGTACCTTACTTTACTGTTATCACATTAATATACAATTTTGCACTAAACATTCAGAGTCAGAGGCTCGTGGAGCTGGAGGACTCGCGCTGCCTGTGCGACAGCGACAGCGGCGACGACCTCATGGAGACGGCCAGCAACAAGACCAACTTTAGTGACTCCAAGTAAGAACTACAAGATGACAGAAATACGTTTTTAAAGATTTTTTTTTTACTTTATATTATTGTTATAAATAGTTTGTTAGATCGGGTTTCAAACAGTAAATAATTTATGATAGTTTAATTAAATTTGTAGATTTTTTTTTCATTTATAGTCGAATAAAAGATTCTAAACCATAAGCTTAAAAGATTAGAGAAATGTTTAGTTAAAAAAAGCTTCACTTATCTACATCACTTTTCCAGACAATTAAGATTCAGAATCCCATCGGCGTCGGAGTCCGGGTCGAGCCCCTCGCCGCCCGAGCCGCGCGCCGTGCGCCCGCGCACCGCAGACAAACAGGTCGGCGCTGACACCGAGGTGTGTGACGCAATCCCATTGGATATCTACAAAACCCTTCGTCTATCAGTAGGGCTTTAATAATATCATTATTATTGAGGTAAAAATAAAATGTTACATTGATACTTTCTTGTTCAAGTATCTTCTTTTTTCAGTCGGCAACCATTAAGGTAACTTGTACTCTTGAAAATCGAACGGGTACTCTTTCTGAATTTATTAATTAAAATTCGGTGTTGTCTATTTCCAGAGCGAAATTTCAATGGAGTCGCCACCGAAGAAACTGGCCACTGAAGGGAAACCGCAAGCTCGGAAGTCTTACAAAGATAATGTACGGGCCAGGTAACGTATACAGTTAGCTTATACTAGTTTATTTCAATGTTTTAATAAAAAATAATTGTAGTCATATTTAAGTAAAGGTATGTCTTTTAATATAAAGCAAGGAATTGTTCATTAAAAAAAAGTTACCTAACATATGAGTTCCCTGAAGAGATAGAAGTGTAACTAGTGCACCCACATTTCGCCGTGTTAGGGGGCGGGCCTATCACTACATCAGGCATAAATTCTGAAAAAAATGAGTTTTGAACTAGTAATAGAAGTGTCACTCTCCTCTGTTTCTCATTTCCAATGATCTTGTAGGCGGTCGCTGTCTATATCAGTGAACAGCAGTCTCTCGGACGACCCCAACGCGTCTGTGGAGAGCATCGCGGACATCCCGGTCACCCTGGTCAATCCTCGCTACTGCCACAAGACTGCGCGGCACAAGGAACATACAGGCTCGCCCACACGCGCCATGGAGGTAGAGGACTTCGTGTGCGAGCTGCGGCCCGCGGACCACACTCCGAGAGGGAGGAGGAGCATCCGAGAGATCAGCGGACAGAGCACGCCGCTCAGCAATAGGTGAACATCTCTTACCTAACTCTTATTGCTTTTGTGCTGCCATCCATTGTGCTTGAAACAGGCTTGAAATAACTTGAGAAGTTTCTATGGATTTAAAGGGAATCTTAAATGTTCATCACGGAATTTCGAGAAAACCGATGATAAGAAAAATTATTGTTTGAATTTCATTATTTTTTTCTTAAATACATATGTTATTTTACAAGCGAGTTTCAGTTTAGAAACTCATAGATTTAATTTTTTATGAGTGATGAATAAATGTAATAAATCCATAATAAATGACAGGAGCAGATCAAATACTCCGGAGAGACAAGATTCCCCCGGGCTGAAGACACTGACACACGTCAGAGCCACGAGGTATGTCTTACACATTACAAACATGACTTCCATCCTCTTCCCACACGAGACTATCCTGTAAAATAAATAAATATTCGATCAAAGTCGCACACAGGGTCACCAGAGATGACTAATTTCTATTTAGCGCGATCCTTGCGCACTTCTCTCGCATTTACATCCTGATATCTGCGCATACGAGTCCGTCGTGTACGGGTACTTCTTATATCTTTTCTTTCCTTCTGTTAAATGTACAAATATTACATTATACAGTCAAACAATGAATCCAACACATTTCGATCGTACGTAGGCCAACATGAGTAAACTTTTAATGGAAAAAAAAACTAAAAAGTAAATCCTACAGGAGTCGTTCCCGCACTCCCGAGATGAGTCCCGGGCCGCTGGAGTCGATTCCCGAACAACCCAGACAGGAAGTGGAGAGCGACCCGCATCCTGAAAAAACCACGCTCAGTATACCGAGGCGGCTCAGGTGACGTGTGGTTACAGACCCGATGCGTTCCCTTCAGTTATTTCTATTTCTCCCTTACTTTAACATAAGACTGGCTGAGCTTCCACAGCTAACTGGTCTACTCGAACGAGTAGCTAAGTCTAAAATTTGAATACACGCGCCTTTGCGACCCGAAGGGGCACAGAGATGCAACTAGTGCATGTTATTGTCTGTTCTATGTTTTATCAAAATACCAGGGAAATTTGAATACTTCTTTCAATATTAATTAAATAAAAACAGGAGCCGGTCGCGCACCCCAGAGCTTCAAGAAACCGCGGCGGAGTCGCCCAAGCTGGATTCCATCACTGAATCCCCCGTGCCCACGCCCACGCCCACACGGCGCAGCTCAAGGTAACATTTTATTGTATCTGGCAAACAACCCCGGTCTCACTCGGGTATAAATATAACCTATACTTGCTGTTAACTGCAAAATTTCTTTAAAATTCGAAGTTTGTATACACAAACTATTTAAATTCAAATGAACTACGCTCTAAATAATTATTATACTTCAACAAAGTCACAGGAATCAACTAGTATGTATGTATTACAGAAGTAGGTCGTACACGCCGGAGTCTAACAGACGAGGCGTGCTGGAGGCGCCCAAACTGGAGCCCATCACTGAGGCACCCGCGAAGCCTTACAGCGACTCCCCGACCTCGTCGCCGACCCGGCGCGGCCTCAGGTTACTGGCATCTTTTATACTATATATTTTATATCTATGTATAGATTAATTATTTATCTTATTAAGTATATGTATATATATTGTTAATATCCAGGAGTCGGTCGCGTACACCTGATGTAGAGAAAATCCCAGAACAAGTGTTAGACAGTCCTCGTAGTTTGAGGCAAGTATTTATATATTTGAAAAAGTTCGTCAAAATATTGTGTCAGTTTTTAATATGTATCGTTCAAACATGAAAATAAAGAAATATATACTTTTGTTTTAAGATCGGATCTTTAAAACAGTTTAATTTGGAACTTTTTATCGTTGGCAACTTTACGTGAATTATTTTTGACGACTTTCACAATGTAACGTAACTTATAACATTTTAAAGAACCGACCAAACATATCCACCTTTTAAATCGTCATTAACATATGTTAATGACTCATATAAGTTGTCAATGTTCAGGAGTCGCTCACGTACGCCTGAAGTGGAGACACTGCCCGAGCAGCCAGTAAGCAACAGCCCAAGAAGTTTGAGGTTTGTGTTTATTAAAAAAATACAATTTTTATATAAAAATATTATTAAATATAAATTTTATATATTCAGGAGTCGTTCCCGAACACCAGATGTGGAGAAACTGCCTGAGCAGCCTCTTCTAACGAGTCCTCGGAGTTTAAGGCAAGTTGAAAATAATAATAAAAATATTAATTATTTTATTGGATAGATTACTATTGATATTTGAAAATTACCTACATAAAATATTCGTTAAGTGTATAAGAACTATTATTTTTGAAATTAAAAGCATTTTTTTCGCCTCATTTCAGAAGTCGATCCAAAACCCCGGAGAAGTTATTGTCTCCTAAAAAAGATAATGCATCTAAGGGAAGAAAACCACTTTCGAGACTTGTACTAGAAGCGAACGCTTTCGCTAAAACAAAACAAATTGGTGATACATTAGAGGCTCGACCCAAGGAATCATCTACTGACAACTCCGAATCTATAATAGAATGCACTCCTCAGAAGTCTGTCAACACCAAAAGTCTAATAGACGTTACATTTTCGCCGATAGTTAACAAATCAATACTGCAAAATTCTACAGATAGCTTTTCAGTGAGCGAAAAAGTTATTCAAATCAATGAATCAAGTTCAAGTGTTGATTTAAAACCTTTACCGGCATTTACCACTCTAAATGAAGTTTACTTTGAAAAGTCAGTATTACACACAGACGACAGTAGCATCATACAATCTTTGACGCATGAAGAAATACAAAAATCTACTGAAGCGAGTAGCCGCGATGTTGAAATGAAAGCGTTGCCTGAATTCACTCCTATTGATGAAAGCGATTATAATAAATCTATATTAAAAAGCGAGGATAACAGCGTTGCAGAAAATAAGGCAGATTCTAATGTACCGAAAGCTGCTGCAGCATTTACTACATTTAATGAGGCTGAATTTGATAATTCGGTTCTCAAAAGTCATCTTTCAAGTGAAATCTCTCAAGAAACGAATATTAATGAGGAAGGAAAATGCTATAAAAACATTTCTAGTCTCATGACGAGCGACAGCGACGTTGAAATGGTAGACGAACAGAAGTGGAAATACAAAATCGATAATGAGAACGAAGCTAGAGTTATACAAAAAGAGAAAGAGAAAATAGTTGAAATTGAGAGAGAAATTAATGAGATCGAAGAAGACATAGCGGAGAGTGAGAACAGTAGTGATGACAACGCCGATGAAGAGAACAGCAGCAGTGAAGAAAATGTTGACAATGAAGGCAGTAGCAGTGATGAAGAAAACGCCGAAGAAGGAAACAATGAAGAATCTGCAGAAGGCGAGGAAATATCCGATGTAGGATGTGCTGATGACGAGGTAATGATTTTTCATTAAAATTGTTTTTATATTTTTCAAAGTGAGCTCACATTAGCATACTTATTACCTATATACATGTTTACATTTCAGGTATCTGCTTCCGACAGCAGCGATGAAGTTATTTGCATCGATGATGACTCCGACTCTAACCCCGCTGCTGTAAATCAACAAACTGGACAATATGTCTTAGAAAACGTTCACGAATCAGAGATAATTGATTTCGGATCTCAAACCGAAAAAATAACTGTTGTTGAAAATAAAACCAACACGGAAATAGTTAGTGTTGAAACAGAAACAGTTGAAAATAATAAAGCAATGGTAGAGGTATTTGAAGAAATAACACACGATGGTAACACTGAAAGAATTATTGAAATAGAAGTAGATCTAGATAGTGACATGAAAGAGCCGGAAAGCCTACAAGAACAAACAATAGATATCTTGAACCAAGCTAACATTTCGTTACTAACTGACGATAACTCTGACGTTAACCTCACTTATTCGGATGACAGCAGTCACAAAGAAACTGGTAAGTTTATAAAATTCCTATATCGATTTAAATAAAAAATTCTGGGTAAATATTTCGTATCAATGTTGTATTAAAAAAAAAGTTTAAATTTATCTTACATTTCGATCTGTTTCTTGGATAAACTCTGGACAGAATCCATTTAAAAAATTCTCACCACTAATATTGTGCATAAGCTATTATAATATCTCTGAGCCTGGGTTTGGTTTTTTACCTTCAAAAAATCCCTTAATGTCTCCATGTTGAGGATACTTTAGGAGAAATTATCGAGTATTAAGTTTTTTTTATTATATATTCATATATATTAATTTATCAGTTCCAGTTCATCAATCAATAGAAGTGGAAGTAATGGTCGAAGAATTAGCTCCTACTGAAATAAAAAAGAATGAAACTTCTAACAAGCAGGTTATAGATGTCATCGATCCAACTTTACCAGAAGGCGTTACGTCAGATCCCGTTGAAGAGGGAATATTTCAAAAAAATAATAAAACTGGAAGCGTAATGGAACAAGAAACGACAACTATTTCGGACTATACAAAAGAAATTCTTACTGCAAGTGACAACATTGTTGCTGAGGACACTGCTACATCGGAAACTGCTGTTGATCATAAAATAGAAGAAGCTTACTTTAAAGTGATAAATACACCAGAAGATGCAGAAGTAACATCTGTTTCAGAGGAAGCGCCTGCTGCCATAAATACGAATACTGCAGAAGAAAATAATACCACAGAGAATAAAATTACCGTTAAAGATGAAACTTTAACAAAAGATGCAAATCTGAAAGAAGAAAATAACAAAGTAAAAGAAATAATAGAATCAAAGGCACCCGTCACACGGAAACGAACTCAGTCGACGTCGTCAAATAAATCTAATCAAGAAACCGAACAAGAGACTTCCGACAATCCTACATCCGAAACGACGACTCCATCTAGAAGAGTTACCAAATCTCCAATGCCGAAATCAAGGGTGACGCCTAAACGAAGGTCGTCCAAAGATGCGGCACCGGACAATGAAATGGATGAGAGTGCGCCTGACGAAACTCTCACTCCAAGAAGAAGATCGACTCGTTCTAGAAGTAAAAACATAGATGACAGTTCCAGCGTCGTATCAGAAACTTCGGTGAAATCAAATAAAAGCAAGAACGAGGAACTTACTGACAAGAAGCCTGCGATCAGAAAAGGTCGGAAATCAGTAATGAATACGAAGACTGACTTGTGCGTGATACCCGAAGTGGTTGCGGAGGATAATCAGCAGCTAGAGGAACGTAACGAGGAGCTGATCAATGAAATATTAACAACTGAACGGTACATATTAAATTTGTTTTTAATTATCAGATCAGATAAAGATACCAAAACCAAGTATCTAACTCAAACGGGCTGAAATAATTTTTTCTCTAATCCAGACTAACTCGGCATCAAAAGGCGATGGTGGAATCCCAGCTTAAGGCGAGCACGCCGCGCAGTCGCCGAACAAGCGCCGCCTCCAAGTCCTCAGTGGACGACGACAACTTCACGGAGCCCCACACCCTGGACCGCGCCCAGCTGTGGGATAAGGAAACTCTGCAAGGTACGTCTGTCGGCACGGCACGCCTGCCACATGCGCGCGACTCGAGCACTGACCACTGCCAGGTGCGAATACTTTGGAATGTGTAAATGTCGTAAATGGAGTCCCTTTGAAAATATTACTTCCTTGTGTCAGTAGAATTCATTGCTAAATTGTCTTTAATTTTTTTTTCTTAGCAAGTTTAATAATATATTTTTATTTTATTTTTTGTTATACATTTTTGCTATGCGAACTTATAAATTTCATGTAAAAAGCATGTGAACACATTCTAATAACAAAATAATATTAATTGACGTTTAATATTTAATAAAATAAAATAAAATGAGAATGAACTAAACACAAAACGTAGCCCTTATATGTCGTAGTGTAAATAATTTTCAATTCGTAAAATTGTAAAAATGCTCGCCATATTTCAAAACATTTCAATATTATTTTTAGCCACGTCTTTATTTAGCGGCTTCACGCGCAGCGGCCAGCGGCAGTAGATTGTAATACGTAGTCCATTTTATATGCTAATTATTTTAATTGGAATTTCGATGAGCAAAAAAATATTTTTTAAATTCTATTCCGCACTAATTTCAATGATCAAATTATCTTAGTTGTGGAATAACTGTGGTAAAAGATAAAAAAATATTATTTTTTTTGTTTAAAAATTATTTTTAAAATAAAAAATCCTGGATATTATTTCAAGACATAACGTTTTTATAGGCTGTATTAAATCGCTTCCATAACATTCATATCTATGTAGAACGCTATTTAAATTATTATCGCTAATTCGCCTCTAGCCACTTTAGACCTCCTATGCTCCCCATGGGGTAGACAGAGGTG
>JAABKM020000004.1:1360700-1381320 GCA_016277805.2 Papilio aristodemus | reverse complement strand
TAGAAAATGTATTACTAAACAAACAATGTAGGTACTTTTTACATAAATAAGCCTTAAGTGACGAAACACAAACAAATTAATTATAAAACAACTACTATAAAATGTATAATTTTTTTTCTGAAAGTAAGAAAGTTCTTTAGAACCCAAGCGGAAGAAATCAATGAACGTCAAAAGTGTGAGCTCACTAGCGGAAACGTTACTGCGGCAGGCGGCGCACGGCGTGCGGAGTGTGCTATCGACGACGTGGGAGATAACAGATGCTATTGACAACTTGACCGTGCTTCAATCTATCACTATTTACAACCACCATTTGTCTAGCTAGCTAGCTAGCTACGTTACAAGCTTACGAACCGGGACTTACTTGACGTCTAAATAAACATTAAATGTCTACTTCAAATCTTTTTATTCTCTATGCATGACATTATAAAAGGCAACTTAACTGTTTATAAATAACTTTAACTGTTTATAAATAAATGTTTCTCTTTAAATTCACACTAACATATTTAGCACAGTGTTCTCTGTCTTCATTCTTTATAAGTTTGCTATGTGGATATAACCTGCTTATTTTAAAAAGATAACATTTATTATTATGATGGAATAACAGATATGATACAAAAAAAATGCACCAGACGTCTGCCTGTTAAAAGTTGTTTCGCGCGGATCGCCATATTTCATCACACTGCGTCATGAATACGAAATTCAATGAGGAGGAATGTGAAGCGAGCCGCGGAGCTTGTGAATAAATAAAATTGTTTCACTGTTTCAGTACGTGCTATTGATACACCCCCACCCTTGTAAAATCCGAGACCGCGATTTATACGTGTTTCGAATTATTTTAATTACTTGAATTATGGTTCAGTGTAATATAATATTTTGTAAGTCACCAGGTTTGAATAATAAGACAGATCTTAGCGACGTCTTGGTTCAGTGCGAGGTTACACTGAATAAAAACAGGCGGATACTAAATTTTAAAAGAAAAGGAGCTTAGTTATTCCTTAATTTAGCCCCGCCCTGGAGCGAATTTGTAGCTCGACGATTGTTGTGAATACTTCTTTACCCCCTCATAGCTCAAAATAAATACATGCATTTGAAAACATTTTATGAATATTATTTACCTTCGCCTAGATTCGTGGTGACAGGGTAACTTTAAAATCATAATGGATTAAAATGATGATTGTTGGTATTTTGTTTTGTTTGTATGTATACAAGAAGCACATTTTGAAACTGTATAGGTAGAAGGAAAAAAGCTTCTAAATTTAAATATCTTCGGCTTGGCTCGGCGCCACCGTACTCTTGCAACCTCTCACTTGGCTGTGTTCGTGTTTCTTTATTATTATTTGGTGTTGAACTTCTTATCCGAGCCATTATAAATCCCAGTTTATCTGCTTCGCATTTCAGAACCACTTTGCACAGCATCCCTTACTTCAACTTGTTTTTTTTTTTCATGTGAAGTTACAATTTACGTCTACATTTTTGGTAATATAAGTTATTGGAGCGAAAACCATAAAGAGCTTGAGTAGGCTTCTTATAAAGTGGACGGATTTGTTCGAAGAACTTTTTCTAAAATATATGTATATTCGTAATTAATTTTAAAACTGACAGCGAACACTAAATACGTGCAAACTTATAAATTCGTTTGAATAGTGGTTTTAATCTAGTGATACTGTTATATTATAGATATATATTTTGGCTAGTCCGAATCTTCACCCAACGGACATTTATTCCTGGATGTAAACTTATGAAACTAGAAATCCGTCCTCTTCCACAACCAGTGGTACAGGAATAGTGTTTAAATGATTTTTTTTAATATTATAAATTAGATTAATTAATTATATTTTACATTATACAATCTTATTTGGGTTTAGGTCTTACGGTCAAAGACCTGAAGATGTTATAAAACTTTGTTGTCAGTTGCCGAGCCGGGAATTTCAATCATGTTGTTGTTATCTTGGTTACGGGGTGGCTTAGAGGCTTATATTAAAACAAACTAAAATATTTCACGATTTTGTTCTTCGTTTTATCGAGGACATTGTGGTAAAACAAAGGCAACTTTAAGCAAACAACTTTGTCTATATTTTCCGGCAAAGTTCTATTTGAAAATGTTATAGATAACAGTACCGATATTTAGATTACATTAAAAGTTGGTTTAAATACAGCATATCTATAGAATAAAAAGAAAAAGTAATTGAAAAAAAAAACACAATCCGAATTTCATTTTATTTGATTTGCCACGTCATTTGAAACGTAGTGGAAATAATAAACCTCTTAAAATTTGTTAACATAGTATAAATCTGAAGCCTTTTTTATATTTAATAAAAATTACTTATATATAACTCGTGTATGTTAAACAAATACAGAGCAATAACGATATCATATGAGCGTGACGTTACCTAATTAACATTGAACTTTGCCACCATACTCGAATGCCGCAAGTAATATGTTCATATACAATTTACGCGAAAATTCATCGCACAATGGATATATTAACATTTGCTCGAAGGTTTGTAGAGAATGCCGGAGAGCGTCAAACTAAGTTTCCTATCTGAATCGCTAAGTGTTGACTCAACCCCCTCGAAGTAACTCGGCCTCGGTTCAATTGTACTCGCTTCTGAAGTTCAACTGTTACGGCCTAGCCATTGTTGTCGTTCTACTCAGAAGTGGTTACATATCCTAAGCAGAACAAATCTAAAATTTTTGCTATATTATGGAATTCAAACGATTAATAAATAAAAATTCTGAAGTGAAAATACTATCATTTTGCTGCGTAGGTATTAACAAAAAAATGATGATTAATTATATAAGTTGTAAGATGGTTCTTACCTCGGAAAATGAAAATATAGTCTTACTTTTTAAGTTGAAAAAAAGTAATTAAATGAAGTCCTCGTAATATCATAGAGAATATAAAATTATGATAAAAGCAAGATGCAGCGGTAATTAAATTCTCTGTTCTACCTTTTAACATTCTCTTTAGATTCAAGTCATCTCTCTTAAGACGATGCAAATTCTTTCGTAACTTAAACTGTTTTAAATTACTGCTGTCCGGGGACGATTCCGGACTTACCTCTTCAGTTTATAAGTTTATAACTTTTCGAGTTGATCCACAACGAAGAACAAATCAAACCTTGCCTTTTATAATGTCATGCATAGAGAATAATAAAGATTTGAAGTAGACATTTAATGTTTATTTAGACGTCAAATAAATAATTACTTATTTGAAGTGTTTGTAGACTATTAAAGAAATAATATTTCTAAGTGTGACATTTATGTTATTTCATTACAAATTAAACTATAAATTAACAGAAAGTCTGATCGACGGTATAATATACATGTAATTACGTCATTTCCCATGCCCCCAGTTTTCTCGCCAAGTACACAAGAACACTTGTAACTCCACAAAGTTAACGAATAATTGTTTTAGCTGTAAACTTTCTCTCGTGTTCATTCATACTTCATAAAATTATGTTTTCTAATGTTCATAATGTTCTATAACAAAGTTTAATAACAAAAATATATTTCATCACAAATAAGTAATGGAACAATTATTGAAACCTCTACTAACCTAAACTGGAAAATACACCTCCTATAAATTATTTTAATTCTCGAGGAAAATTTCCGAAAGTTACGTTACGTGTACGCTTTTACAACCCCGTAGACTATTTAAATAATTATTGTTATACATTAAATAGGGTTATTGTTTCTTTTATAAAGTAATATTACAGAACTAGCTAGTTTATACTTAATTAAATTAGCTATAAATATACGATTATACACACACAGCGTAGTGATATTGAAAATAATTGTGTGCAAGGATATAAGCAAATAAAAAAATCGGCTTAAAAAAGATTTAGTATCGCATCGCGCCGCTTTCAACAAAATTGCAGTGGCGGCCCAATGCAAACTCAGTTTTCTAAATTAAAAGTAAGCACGGCCGCAGACAGCCGCCGCCCGCCACGCGCCGCACCCCGCCCGTAATAAACCTCAAATCGCTATAAATTTCAACAATCAACGGTTCCATCGACAAATTCTGTCGTTACCAAACAAATTGTAACCAAATGCTACTTACTATACTTATTTATTATTAAGTATTTGTAAAAATTTGGATACACAAGCACTACACGAGGAGCAGACTTATACGTGAGTCTTGCCGGCGCTAACTATCACGAGGTAAGGTCTGAGATGCACATGTCAAGATATCAAGGTTGAAATAATAATGAATGATGAATAATACGATTATATAAGATGAACACGTTACAAGACTTTGAAATAACAATGGAGACAGACTGGCTTGTGTATTCCAGTTGAAGTGCATACTGCGGCGCGACTCGGACCGAGCACCACTACGTATCACGTACGCGAATGTATTGCAGCCAGCAGTTGGAGACTTGACACCTAGAGCTCATTATTTCTACGTGAAATGAATTTTAACATGTGATGAAAGACACCAGTCTTAGAGTATTGTACGAGGGATGCGGCGGCGTGTAATTTGAGCTATTTATTCCATTGTAACTTCGCATCATAACCACCAAATCTATTATATCTAATCATTGTAATTTAAAAATAAATGGATTTGGTGAACTTGCTTTTGCACCTGGGTATCCGTTGCTAACCAGACTCACCACGCCTGGTTCGTAAAGCCTATAATAAATCAGTTATCACTTTTATTACTGTAATAAAGCTATAATTCTGTTTACGCGGTATCATAACTGCCTACCGTCCCGCCCCGAAATCAAGCCAATTTCGGTTGTATTTGTTACCTGTAAATTATATTAACTTGATATAATTTTTTTTATATCTTCCATAATTCATGTCAGTAGGAGAGTATATTTCTAATATATTCGCCTACTGACTTGATGTGTGGGATACTATCGATGTTAGAAACACTCAATTCCAGTGAGATACAATATATTTATTGTATTATGTGTTAAAATAAGTACAGGACAGTATGCATTGCTGTCTAGACGATGCCCGTTCTGTATTTGATTATGGACTTATAAGTCTTTTGAGAGGTAACAAACCTCGATGAAACTCTCGATTCCACACCATCTAACCCATAATAGAAGAAATTTGACAGCTTGGTTGTTATTTTTGGTTCTAATTTTTTTTTTAATTTCTTATTCAAAACATCTTCGTATAAAATCTTTTCGCACACTATGTCTATTCCAAAACCTCGGACAAAAAATATTTCTAGAGGTAAGTTGTTCTTTTTTTATAAAACGTCTTACAACCATAACCTTTCAAGGGATTTTTTATAAATTGTATTAAAAAAGAAAAAATATTATAAGTGAAAATAACATTCACTTCGCTAAGCTGAAACACATCATCGAAGTTGACTTAGCACGTCGCCGTTAAGTGAAAGTCCCTTTCATCCGGGTCGCGCCCGCAGGCTATTTGTCCCTTTCAGATAAATTGCGATATGCGTCCGCCCATTGTCACTTCGACACGTCACTGTGGAAACTCAAAAGCACCCACGTGATATAAACACCGCATATTCATATTTCATAAACTCCATTCTATAAATATAAACGTTTTACAACAAAATGTATTAAAGAAAATACGTTATATTATTTTACTATATAGCCTGTATTCAGTACTGATGCGATTAAACACTTCACATTTTTTTAAAGATTTCTTACATATGTGAAAGAATCGACAAACAAATAATTCATAAATATTAATGAAAATTACGTACGCTACTAATAAACTCTTCAAATTCCAGCCTTTCATTAAAAAAGCATAAAAAAAATTAGCGAGTCTCCGAGTACATACGCACAACAAAACATTTTTTGGCATGCTGTGCGTACAATAAATTTTCAACCAGCTATAAAATCGAAACGTTTTTACAGAAACTTCGTCGAATTCATTTCACATTCGACTGAGTCAGTTTGCGTATTTATTTTATCAACGAACAAAAACAAAAACGTATATTTTGCCATTCGCAACTTATTTGGTTATTAACTATCTTTGGTTATATGAAAACGTAGTTATTTTTATTTTTCATCTTATTAGCAAAGAGTAGAATAGCAGAGAGAACATTTTTAATATTTATATAACGATTATTATAACTAGTACATGCATTAATATAAATATACATAGTATAGACACAATATATTAGCAACGAGTACTATCCAAGAACACACTTCCCAATCCAATAACAAAACCAATATTAACACACTTTTCTTAATGCCAGACAAAAAGTGTACAGGATATATGAAAATAGATGGTCGCAGATATCTTAACCGTTTGCTGATATTAACCAGTCATAGAATTCCGGCTAAGCACAAGCTAAGATGGCTGGATGGTTTTCAGCGTCCAAAGTTGAAATTAAAGGAGAAAAATTAAAGAGGTGTAGGCGCAACCGTCACTTTATAGCTTTAAACAATCATAATATGTATTGAAATTTTAATTACTTGTATAAATCGAATATAAGTTTAACTCGAGGTGATAATTGCCGTATAAATCTCAACACAAAACTTCGAAGACGCTCGCGCTCATTAAACTTTTAACACAACTTGCAACAAACTGTTCCCGTTCCAAATTAAGATTTAACAGTTCATTAGCTGATAAATCTCGACGTGAAGTCACTTACGGAACAACGTCGGAAGTGTGTTATTGTTGTCAACGGTACTCTGGATACATAACAAGAAAAGTAAATTAAAAATATTCCAACAAATTAACGAGCAACGATACGCACTCCCCTCCACGTCGTATTCTTTGTATTCTGATCACCGTTACGCCAAAATATTATTCTATATAAATTAATACAAAAAGTAGAAATAAATTAAAATATTCGCCAAAAACGTATATACCGAAAAAAATCTAGTCATTCAGCAATGTGCCTGGAAACCGGTCGAAGACTTTAGTGTGTGTTCAGACTTGTTTACGATATGTCTGTCAGGATGTTTACGATGTATTCAGGCGACACAGATAGCTTGATAGATGAACAGATACTTTCAATAAATACCTAAAAATAACGAAATAATAATTTCGACTAGGATATGTGACAGGATTACGTAGTATTCTAGTTGACGCGATGCATATCTCGCCAAGTATACCACCGAATCAATCAATTTAGGTCATTCATACACGTTTGTGGCTACGAGGCACTTAACGGCAATGACATCGATAGAGCCACAGCTATTTGACGCTTCGGTTATACCGCCGTGATGTAGTGTCGCGGCGCGACTGCCATTCGCTCTGAACACCCAATTTCGATATACAGCAAACGTTATTACGGAATAATTGCTGACTTATTCGAAAAGCACGTGAAACTACAATAACGCAAATCTTTAACAGTACTCATTCATTAATATTACGGCTACTGTGCTTTGTTTTACTTACTTAATTTTTGGTATTATTTATGTGTTTATTTTAATGTCATGTTACATAAAGGAGATTTATACGCCAGTTAACGTATATGGATTTCGAAAATATTATTTGCAATATAGCGGTAAATGTGTAAGGGCTATTAGTTAAATGTAAAAGAAAACATCAATCATGGATTTAATTTCGGTGGCCGCGCACAAAGGAAAACTTTAAAGAATTCTCTTGTCAAAATTGAATTATGAACGGCACACCAATACATAACACAAAGAAGCGCTTGGTAATATAAAAAAGAAACTTGCAATTGTTGATAGCGCTGAGAGCGCTTAAAAACAAATATCGTCGAGAAGGAATAGCACTCGTCTTTATTTTATTGAAAACGGACTTTTAAAGGAAAGGAGGAAGGAAATTACTTTTTTTTGTCATTCAGTCTTGTCGGTAAAGTTGAAGTGAACAAGTTTGAATATTATATAAATTTGAAGAATTTTTACTTAGGCAATAACTCGGACGAGTTATATTTTTTTTATCACTGAGACGCGTGGCAAACATAGTTGAGCATCATTCTCTTTACTTCTCAGTACTAACAGTCATAGTTCCTAATAAGGTTGAAAATACAACTTTAGGGCAGTGTTGTTATATTTTTAAATAAAATATCTCTTTCTCTTCTATGTGTGAATTACATCAGCAGCAAAAAATTTCACATAAACA
The DNA here is from genome assembly GCA_016277805.2 of Papilio aristodemus. Taxonomy (NCBI): domain Eukaryota; kingdom Metazoa; phylum Arthropoda; class Insecta; order Lepidoptera; family Papilionidae; genus Papilio; species Papilio aristodemus. The sequence goes on along the minus strand of JAABKM020000004.1, from coordinate 1,373,292 downwards.
CCAAACATAAATGAAATCAATATTTAAAAATTATTAAGTTTCATAGTCTACAGCATTGTATTCAACAAATTAAAAATATGGATCCACGCCAATGTAAACTCTCCGGCCTAAATTAAAAGTAAACACGGACATAGAAAAAATATACTGTTAAAATGATAAAACTTGACAATCGCGTGTTTTTATGGCATAAACCCTTCGTGATTAATTCTAATGTCACACTAATAGTTTATGTACAATGTTTATCTTTACAATTACATATTATAAGTAACTTTTTATTATAGCAATTATTGTGAATGTCTACAAAAAGTATAAAAAGTTTGAGAACATGTTCAAAGAAATTACCTCACATAAATGAAGAAAAAAAAACTTCATTCACCATTCACTTCACATTATAAGAGCTATCGGATTCTATGACTGACTATTTGACGTATTACCTCAAACGCAAAGAGCCTACTATATAACTGTCATATCTAGCCTAACAAAGCTAAGCTATACATATTTGTGTTTCATTCCAAATGACACTAAAATGTTGTAGCTTCTATTAAATTGGACAATTTATGAACTAACCAGAAATGACAAATTGTGAATGGGTTTCAATTCAAAATTTGATGACAAGCTATAGATCTGACACAAAAGCAAACGTTTTATAGACTTTTAAAAATGTATATAAAGAACACACAATTTTAACGTATAAACAGTTCGGATGTTTGACATTGAAGCAAAGTGAAATGTGAATCGAAGTCGTAGAAGTCAAGGGCGTTTAGAAAAACCATAAAAAAACATACAGACCTGGAAAAGTTTAAGAGTCAAGTTTCCATCTCTTTAGACGTTACTTCCAAATTTTACCGACATGGATCAAGTTAATAGGAAGCTATACATCAGTCAGCAACGAAAACTGCCAACAATTTGTTCTTGTTCGTAATAAATGATCTAATTTCTAGATTATAATTGAATCCCGTTTTAATGGGGGCCATCATTGGATCCGAGAGGTCGGTACAAACTGATAATGGATTGCCTCGTTAAATTTTGTTCACGACTAATTGGAGATGGACTAACCGTTGAGAAATCGACCGACGTTAGCTCTAGCCGCGATCGGTTCTTTCATATTTAACAGACTATTATTGATAACGGAAAATTTTAAAAGTTATTGATTTGTCGGTAAATTATAAAAACCGTTAAATGATTGAGTCTGAGCTGTATGAATTTAGTGTTTGGATTCAATTGAATTACTGAATTAACAGAAAAAAGACGATGCTTTCTTGAAAAATGTATTAGGAAGTGCGCATTGATGCCTAGATATTTTCAAGTAAGAGCCAATTATTCTTGTTCAGATCAAGATCCGACGTTGCATTTATCATCTATCTACAACTCTTAATAAACATAGGTATTAAGCTTTTTGGACACGTATACGTTACACCTTTTTTCAATAAATAACTTACTTAAAAGTTTTGATAATTTACCTAAAAACATACCTCATTAATTTATAAGCGATATATGGCCATTGGAAGCAACAGTTAATTTCACGCTGTATAATACACAGATACACCTTCTTAACTTGATTTTAAAACGATTATTAGAATCAGTTAACTGTAACATGTAGCAATTAGTGTGAGTTGTTCATATGTAAACAGGCAAATTACATGAAAATTGTATTTTCAATACAAAAACCATTGTAATTGTGATAAATCACTAAAGGCATGTGTCAAATTAATCCCATGCGTGACATGTTTAGTGATTCACGCGTGCCGGGACGTGTTCGACCGTGTTGCGCCAGTTTATTTATGTCATCGCGTCGCGGGGCCGCGCGGACCGTCATATAAATCTCAGGATTTGCGTAAATCAAAACGCAAACGGCTAAATTCTCCATCATTAGTACCTGTCATTACATTGTTTTATTAGTTGAGTTGGCACAAAGGTTTAGAGAAACCGCGGGATGTATGGTAAACAATTTGTACAGATGGGAAATATTAAATTACCTTTCTAAATCCGTCGTCATTGCCAAAGCCTAAACCGAACCATACAACCTATAAGCGTGTGGATATAATTTTCAATTTGAATTAGGGTCATACAAAAAAAATCTAAGAGCCTCTACTAGACATCGGCAACAGGCATGATAAACTAAAATTTATTCATCCTAAATTTATACAAACGATAAAATCACACAGGATGGACATTGTGATAACTAGACTAGACAATACTATGCCAAATTTTGAAGGTTTCAATTCGCATAAAAAATTGTTTGTAATTCAAAGCTTATTCACTGGTCGTACAACAGTTTTATGTTTTCATCAACATTTTTAACAGTCAGTGCCGCTGAAATTATTTTAGTCCGACTAATATTTTGCAAATCCCAATTTGGCTTGTTTCGTGAATGTCAAAACTTCAATACAACCTATTTCAATGTGAGCGTGAAAAAGTTTTGAATACATTTGTGTAAATGTTGCAACTAGAAAAGTGAATTTTAATTTCTACCTCATTATTTAACGTTTATTTTAAAAGTATTTATGATTTTAAGGTGGCAAGGGATCAAGCAGGTCATAAGATGCTTAGCGATATGTAAGCGTCCACTGTAACAAAGTCAATTTGCGATTCAGCTTGTCTAATTATTACCAATTTCTATTGTAATATGATCGACACTTTGTGCAATATCATCATCAGAACTAATCATATAAAGGTCACTAAGGTTGCTTGCTATAGCAACTTTTCTTCAATTTTATAGGATTCACTTTCTTTATTTTTAATATTTGCATTACATCGAATGTAAAGCTTGAACAGAAATTTCATCAGACTTTCTCATGGTATTTTGCACAAACCGATCTCATTTGTAAACATTTAATCCTACTCTCTCTGTATCGGGACGAGTGGTCTAAATGTTTGAAACGCTTTGAAATATTATTTTGCGAGAAACTCGGTATACAATTGTACAGTGCTTCGAAATAAAATAATATTGAATAGATATCTCCACAGAAGAAAATGACGTTGACCTATACATTTTTCTCGTTTCAAAAGATTCTTTTAAAATAAGATTTCATAGAAAGTTTGTCTACTGAAGTATAATACTACACAAATGTTGATTAAAGGTGTTTACAAATCTAATAACATTGTTCGCCTCGTTTAAATCGACAGGCGATTAAGTATCAGTCACAACACTGTAACAGTAGGTCCTTAGTTTAAAAAAAGGAATCTAAACGGTCATACTCTACGGATTCGGTCACCTTTGACGCCGACGATATGATTACGAGCGGTCCTGTCCCTCTCGGGTTCATAAATCAGTGTGATTTATGGTCCGCGAGAGGGCGTGGCGGAGCGTTGTCTGCGCCGGCTCAATTGTCCGCGAGGGAAAAACGAACAGTGCAACGGACGTAGCTACTTTCAACGGATTTCGGGTAAGCCAGTTTTTGCGACACCAAAAGTTTTAAATATGAACAGCATGGTACGACAGATCTCGTTGTTTATACTGTGATATGGGATGTTATGTAAAAAAAACTATTTGGGGTCGCACAGCGTCCCGAACTGGGATTTAGCCTCCGACAAAAAGCTTCCTTACTTTTCTCGATTGAAAAACAAATAAATTAATTTTTAACGATCGTACAGATTTCCGATGCGAAGCAAGCTAGTACTTGGAAATATTACTAACATCAAATTGATATTGATACTGTTTATATTTTAATATGGTCTGATTATTAAGAGAGTTAAATTTCTATATCTTATATTTTCATTTAGAAATTACCATTTCAATGCCTTGTAAAGCTCTCTTATATCACTCCTATTTAAACTATAATTGAAAAACGGACAAACTGCACGGACAATAATGAAAACTGAAATCCTTGCTGTTCTATTAAACAAAGACGATAATTGAGTTTGTCACCTCAGCTCGACCGCAACACCGCATAATCTATATCACAACAAATGACAGACAATAACAAAAACGGTACAAATAATCTTATAGATTTTTCCAATACAGTGAATTACCCTTGGTACTAACTAGACACAACTACTTCTAATTATTTCCGAGTGTTTTCTACGATGTTTTATCAATATTTATAATTAAAAAGAGGCCACTTAATGGTTTATACGGCCTAAGAGATATTGGTTTTTAATTTGCCTAATGGACTGACTGGGAAATTGTTCTTGGTAAATTCCTGCTCGCGCTCGTTGTATGTGTGGCCACTTTATTCTGTGCATGTACAAAAACTCACTTATTTGTCCAATGTTTTTATCATGATAATCATCTTCGGTATGCTTATCGCGTACACTATCATTGTTTTAACTGTTACATCGTACATTACAGCTGTCTACGGGTAATTGCTGTAAAAAGCGTAATAATAATAAACGTTTTAAACTAATTTAACATATGTTGAGTACATATATATGTAATACATCAGATATCCAATTTTTTGACCTTAAAGACGTAGATTGTAAAACACGAAATAGTAAATAAATAGTATATATTTTCTGTAGTAAAATTCTTGGTATCTTTTAATCATTTATGTGCATCATAGTATATTTCAAATAATGCATCTTAAAAGTTGCCGAGTTTGAACCATCTTTAGTCCAACAGCGAAAACTAGTTATGTTCTTTGATGTTACGGTATTTGGGGTTTAAATTAATCTGAACGAGATGTAACATCCATAACTTCGATGTAAACGATTTATTTCACAGTTTTCAAATACCAGGATGGCACCAGAAAAATGCAAAAGCACAACTCAAGTCGGGTATGATAAAACAATATACGTTATAATGCTAGCTTTAATAACATTTCCAGGAATATTTTAAAACATCCATATTCGAATTAATTTTACTTTAACGCGAAAATTATTTCATCCTAAGCACAAATCGATCATAAAACAAATTAGGGGGTCGTCGCGGACCCTTTACATAACGAATTCGTGTCAAAAATTAATTAAGTCCATCAGAGACGGAATGGACGTAACGCCGAAGCATAAAGCCGAGAGCACAAACGGTAAATTCATAAAATCTCATTTATAAATATATTTCGGGCCTTCACCACATTACTTCTTCACATCTAGGTCTCTAAGTCGTTAAAACGTAAGAAACTAAAAACTTCACGTAATACAACAATTAATATGCCAAATTATTTAATAGGTTGTCTAAGATTTTGTTAACGAAATCCGAAAAATGAAAATGTTTAATACTATACTGATTACTGACTATCATTAGAACATTATAGACTATCTTTATTAACAAACAAGTAATAATTTTAAGCCGCAAAAAGTTTACATACAAAATATCCAAATATTACTGGGATATAAAGTTACATTATTCACAAAACAGAACATGTTATACAATGAATGACCGTCACAATTGAAACTAGATATTAATATACGAACCACAGAGCATACATAATGACAGTATCTATCATGTCGTTTATTTAATGTTTTGGCGGCGGTGAGCTCACCGCGCCTATTTTAATATTAATTATAAACGATGATTAGTAGAAAGTTAAAATATTCAAAAGCGGTCAGTATGAAACCAACTTTATATCGTCTTCCCAAATGTTGGATATTTTTTTTATAATTAAAGTAAATGGCATAGATTTTTAATTGAAGGTATTTAATCCGCCATCGTCTGAAATTTAAGTATCCTTAATTGAAGACTTTTGAAGGAGACAAATCGTTGACAATAAATTATTTTAAAAGGCCGTCGCTTCATCTATCGCAGGCTATATTTTGAAATAAAATCGATATCCCGAGAAGGTTCATATTGAATCGCTTTGTGAGACAGCGTATCAGAATTATTTAACCGTAAGAATTTTACTAAATTTATACATTATAAGAATGTTTTTCCTCCACTTCTTCAAGGATGTTGGATAGAACAAAGATCTATTCAGCTTGCTAACCTTCCCAAGCTGTTCTATTTTTACGTACGTTAAGTTTCCTTATTTTAAAAGTACATGCACAATGGCTATATTTTCTAAGTAACTTTCCAGTTTGTCGGTTCGAAGGTTTCGTGTTCGTTATTTTAATTTGATACTTATTCGTAGCTTTTTTGTCAACTTCACCGGCAAAAGAGATTAAGTTTGAATATTTAAAGAGGCGAAAGATGGTGTCAAATTAGGGGACGCGATGGGAGCGAAACATTTTTAATAACATCGGCCCAGTGTTACCGTTCCCACGGCTGTGTCACAAGTACAAGATTACATTAATAAAATAGACCGCTTTGATATTGTAAGCTGTATTGAGTTCATAATAACTTGTTGTTTTTTATTTTATTTTCATATACATTATATAAACAAGGCGTGAGAGTCTATGTCCTTTATAGCCGCCATATTTTTATTAATGTGTCCTGAATTTCAAATTCTCCACGTGAAAGTATTAAAAACTGTCGTAGTGTTGTCACAGGGAAGGCAAAAATGCTGTGAAACAAAAAAGATAGGATATAAATAGGTAAGGGCATGTTGTGATGATGATTCATGATGTTATGAAATAACAATAATAAATTTTGTCTTTGAAACTCAATTTTCAAGCAAAGCATAAGGCGTAAACGTAACAATTAAACATGTCGATATAATCGTCATCGGCTGGGGTGTGGCGCATGCAATGTACTGCACAACCAGATCTATATCTCGTTTGTTTATAGGCGCGCAGTACGTGAAGATAAAACTATGTCGTAATATTATTTGCAGACTGCAAAGTGCGATGTTTATGTGAGCGCGATTACGTGTTCTGTTTTTCAAAGTATAGCGAAAAAAAATGTCGCTGAAATTTTTCTATAGTCATATTCATAACTTGATACAACAAAGCCGTGCCGTTATTTATACTATAATAGCGATATTCGATGTAAACAGCCCATTTGTACGTCCAACTTTCCGCCTAAAAATTGCGTTTACAAATTGGTGTTCGGAGTTTCACTCACCGATACATTCAATATTCGTGAATAAAACTTAGTAAGATGAACAGATTAAATTAAAAAGTGATCAAATGTTGGAATACACCAAGTAGAATCTTCGTTTCGATCATCTGAAGATAATAAATATACGTATCTACTACAAGAGCATATCTATTATATAAAAATAAGCAATGTTTATCACATATGGTGTCAGAATAACGCTAGGGAAATTATCTCTAGCATAAGAGTGAGTTAATACAATTGAGTGCAACAAAAGTCGAAACAAATGATGTCAATAAACGTCTGCACGCTATAAGGCAGTTGTCGGTAGTCGTCATTCCGTCTGCAGTGTCTCCTAAGCTAACGCCAGCTGCATTAGCTTACACTACAGACGACGTCACCGCGATAACTTTGTTTACTGCCTGACGGCCGACGCTTGCAATCTGACGTGTCTCTTACAGTAATCAATATCTGTATCAGGCAATACATGTGTGAAAGGGTATTTCAAACTGAATCTCTCTTAATAATTGTATTACGCCTTTTTCCTTGAGGTAGATATAGAGTTGATTATTTATAAAGATATTAATAAAAAAATGTTTTTATTAAACATGGCACCCGGTTTTAATGACAACCTGTGGATCTATCTTCATACTTTATGCTTAGTTTTGTTATGGTTATTGCTTATTTTAAACATATGGCCCTACCGTACCCTTAACCATCTAACATGCATGTAGTTATGAATATTAAAAACCTATGCCTAAGCCTCTGTGTCAGTGAGGTGAGTGCATATGGATATGCTTATTTTGAAACTATTGTTGTTAACGTATTACCACCTATGTAACAACAACAAATTTCGTTGCATAAGATCGCGTGCGTGCCACCAATTACATGCGCCACACTCGCCCTGTTGATTGCCGTCATCACAAGTAATTACGTCATATCCTGTCCCGGTGAGCAGCGGCCGAAATTAAAACAAAGGACGAATCTCATTCCGTGTATACGGACGATGTACTGTAATCCAATTTCCTGCGAATAATTGTGACAAAGTTCATATAGCCATTATAGCCATTTGTAAGAACAATAACATTATCAGTGTCAGACTAGAGCGGAAATTATTAAAAAAAATGCATGCGCTAAAGAAATATGCAATACGTTGGATACTATATTACAAGGAAACAATATTAACAAATGCCATGTGCATTATTGATTCTCTAAAGAAGACACTAAGGAAAATGAAACAGGCAGAGCAGTCATTTTCAATGCACGATGAACCTAATGACTTTCATCGAAAATAAATGCGAATGATATGAATAATAAAGTATTGTGTATTTAAAAATCATGTATAGAAGATTGCTAAACAATTACTCTGGCTAAGATATGTCATAGTAACGTCTATGTATCTCAGTCTTAGATTTACGTTCTGCTGATACGAAAACTTGTATTTAACTCCCTTTGAACATCGGGAGTATTTACTCGTCTAATCCTATCGTGTTAACAGAGCAGCTAACACAATTAAAGTGAAGGCAATGCGTACACGGGCACGCAGTGTCGCATCGCATTTACAAATCAGTGACGCACGAGTGCGTGCCGAGATCACGAACCGACGCCTAACGATGTGGTTGATCAACACACAACAGGATACAGTGCATTTTGAAGCGAAATCTTGAACACTTTATTATTTGTTATGTAAAAACGCCATTAAGTATGTATAATAGTAAGTTTATAATATTAAATAATTATAATATGTATTAAAAATGTACGGTAAAATTATAAAATACATCTTTTATTTTATATCGAAAGAGATTTATTCAAATCGGAACTAGTTACTTCTACTAATTTGCATTTCAAAATGTTTTAGTACACAAAATCTTGTGCAACACCCGGTTTCTTGTCGCCCTAAAGATAAATCGTAAGAATCTGTAAGCAGCACTCCAGTATTGTAGAACTGTATGAACATTGAATAAACTTACTATTAGATCCGCCTATGCGTGTTTGAAGTTTAGAACATTGTGAATACATTCTAGCTGTGATCGCATGTGAGCCGTTAACAGAATGCGGCGAGCGCTCACATAGTTATATTTAATGACAGCTATTACATTTCAATTCTCTTTCACATGTTTATGGTTTATAAAGCGGAACATTGCATTCAAGAACATTTATGCAAATAAACTTTTCGTTTTTGTATAAAATGTTGGTTTCTTTTATTGTTTGACTTGAGTTGATTCTACGAAACTTTAAAGCCTGGATTTGTGTAACCTCTTATAGCTGGAAACCATTGACTTCTTTGAAATAGGTGGTTTCCAAATCAGATAAGATTATAGTAATTTAAATATGTATATCTTAACAAATTTTTCGAAATTTGAAAAAAAAAAATTAACCTCAGCAATTTTTAAGAGCTTTACAGAAATCCTGTTAAAGGTGTACCTTTGCTGAACAGTAGGTGTCATATTGGCATTATTTACATAAGAGTATTAGTTAGCCTTCTCATATATCATGAGCACAAAAGTACGTCTCAATTTGTTGAAACAACCGAGGTGTTCGATAACGTTGTTAAGGAGTTGAAGTGTGTATTCGACGCAGATCGTGTTCACCTACCAAATACGAATATAATGGAGCGTCTTTATTCAATAACAAAATTTTCACGAGGAAAAAACCTTAATGTACCGTAGAGCTTCAAACTCGATTTCAATAATGTGCAAATATATAAAACTGAATATTGAAATGTAACATAAGCTTTTGTTCGTTCAATGTTACTCTGTATGAAATCTAATTTTATTAACTTTATTGAGTTACAAACGAATTCTATAAGAATGTCATCGTGATGTAACATTTCATGTTAAGCTACTATTTTATGTTAAACTGAACCTAGCAAGTCTAGCTTTTTCCTTTTTTTACAACAGTATGCGACAATCACTTGATACACGATGATATCCGACAAATGATACATAAAAGCGAACATTTGCCGCATCAAGTTTACAGGCAGCACAGGTACAAAGGTGGCGTCCGGCGCACGTGCCTCATCACGGTAATGGACGGCGGCGACAGGCGGACAGTTTGCGACGGACACGTTGCCTGTAACACTACTCTCAGCTTGTTGTACATCTAACGTTGAAATTTCTATACATCAAGGACTGTTAGTGATTTTTTAACAAATTCCTTTGTAAAATCTATTACGAAAATGAAGTAACAAAAGCTTACGACTTCTTTAAAGGCGTCAGTGCGCTTCCAGAGGTGGATGTTCACGCAGAGGTGATCACTTATCATCAGATCACTCGCACCCTTATCCTATGGCAGAACGAATGATTTTAAAATGTCCAAAACATCTGCTATGTACGCTGTGAGTTCGTTGTTATTTTAAGCTGTTTACTTATGCGTTTATTACTTCGTAATAATTATATCAGAATATAGCGAAAGTTAAGAGTACTTACATATTTTTACAATTGAAAATAAACTATAAATATAAATAAACATCTGAAAAAATTATTTTAAAACAATACTTCAAATAGATAGTTGTATTTACACAATAAAAAGTTATATTTCTGTGTGTTTAAAATACCAACAGATGAAAAGATTTACAAAACTGAGTATAGAATTGATTAAATCATAAACGAAGCAGCAAATACGTCGAATCGTTTACTACACTCCGAAGAACAAATGCGCTATAAATTAGCAAACTTTAGCGAGCAATTTCCCGCAGCGAACTAGAATAAGATTCACGATTTCTCACAAAGCTAAACTATAAAACTTAACAGGGGTTCGCACTGATTGATATCGCTACTAAATCGTGCTGGATAATTTGTTCTAACACGTACAATCTATTTTATTTTCTTTCATTTCACACATTTTGAAATTAAAAGAAACGTTCACATTTTAACTAGAATTGGAATGTACTATAATGAGTTGTATTTCAATATTTTTATTAATAACAAAAAGTCAGTTTTTAAAACAAAGATTCAAATCTTCTAGTAGTACGCGCGAATCTTGCTCGAAGGACCAATTCTCACAGTTGCAGCTGACAAGCGGTACGAGTGCGCAAAGCTCGTTGTTGTCCGCATGTTATGCGATTAAAGTTTTTGTTACAGTCGCTTGTACAAATGAGATAACATCCTTACCGAGTGTGGCTCCGGTAGGAGTAAGAATTGGAACAATTTATATTTATATTTCTCACAACTTGTTAATGATAAATGAAAAAAATGAATACGATTGAAACAATACGCTTACTTAATTTTAAAAAAACTTCATAACCATATAAAAGTAATATCTCCATTCGGATTTAAAACAAATGATTAGTTCTCCCCATTTGGATGCTTCCTTTTGTTATTATATAATCATATCAAAGTAAATCTTCACGTAAATTACTATATCAGAGAAACAGCAGATAATGAACTTTTGCCATTGGTGTATAAGATTATAGGGCAAAATTGACTTTAGGCTAGTCATTCAAAGCCTGACCTATTTATTTAGAGCAAAGTCTACACTGACCATACTACGCTAACCTGCGATGGTCTTTGTGGTAAACCACTGTTCTGCAAACAGTATCGAGTCGTTGTTCATTAGCTCTATGTTAATTATAACCCTCAATCAACAACCATTACGATGCAAAAACAAACAAGACTAATACATACATAAGTACCAAAACATAACTTCATATTTATCGGAAACAAACAATTATGGATGACACAAGAGGAATGACTCATCGGTTATCGGTACTGCTTATACTGCCTTTTGTAGTATATACCAAATGTGATCGATATAAGTTCCTGAAACGTTCTCTTCTCTTTTATTACATAAATTAATTATCTGGTTACTCTCACCCCTTGATACTTTCTACATATGCTTTCTTTATATGGAAACTAATACATCGCAATAGCACAGCTAACTGAATTGTGACTACTCTTCAGAGACAGCATATACTCGTCATTAAATGTTATATTAAGTGGGGGTAGTTGTGGTACAGTTAACATCGACTCGCGTATTTTAAATGTTTTTAAATAAATCAACCGCGAATTACAACTAGTTTAACTTATATTCAAGTGAGTTATGTGAACATAGTGCACTGGAAGTGAAGTGAACATAATACACGCACAATTAAGGTGGCAAAATACAATAATTATTTGCAGAAGTTATCGTTTGAATGAAACAAGTTTTCAACAATTGGGCATACCGGTGACTTCGTTCAGCAAAGATTTGTCTACTCTTCTTTTAATTAAAGCATTTAAAAAAAGTCGTACAAGACAGTGAGTAAAATATTTAAGATTAATAATTTATTATGAAATCCAATGCCCATACAATATCAGCGCCATCTATTGACAGTGTTAAAGATTAACCAGCATTCAAATTTTTACCGGTTCAACCAATGTAAACAGAAAAATGATAATAAAAATATAATACACATGGCGAACCCTCAAGATCGATAACGCAATAAATTCTCTAAAAGTATAATTTGCCTTTCTATGACTTTTTATACTTAAATTTAATAATGTCATCGTCCACTTCGCCGGTGGAAAAGTGTGGTGGATGCCATAACCCTGTACCAAAAAAAGAACATCTACGCTGTGAGTTATGCAATTTAATATATGACTTAGACTGCGCAAATGTAAGCAGTAAGCGGTTTCACCTGATGGAACGAGAACGTAAGGACAACTGGAAATGTAGAACTTGCTTGATTAAAAAACAAAAAGTATGTTACAAAACGTCATCAGTTCCTTCAAATATCACAACAGAGGAACCAAGTAACGTGAC
>JAABKM020000004.1:1083271-1098176 GCA_016277805.2 Papilio aristodemus | reverse complement strand
TCACTGTAACACTTTTTATAAAGCATTGAATAAAGAGCAAAAAAGCGGAAGGGAGATATTTGACAACCTGTTATAACTTTAATCTTATTTCTTGGTAACTAGTTTTACAGATTACCGTGTTTAAACCCTTATTCTTTATATTTGTTGTATAAATATAGATTAAACAAATAACTGTACGTACTAAAACCTTTCACTTGAATCTTCCGTATAACTTACAATATTAGACCATTTGTAATTAATCTGTACATCTTCATGGAATGGTATTGGCTTTGAACTTCGCCGCCGGTAACCGGAGACTTCAATACGAGGTCGAGTTTAACAACGGTACAATAACAAAAGAATACCTAGATAATATTACATACGGATAAACGTGTCTTCGTCACGCTGATCGGAACTGTATTAAATCAAATCATGCCTCAAGTGAGCATGACGAAATAAATTAATGTGAGGAATGAAATAGATACATAAATAAAAATCAAATCTTTTTTAAATAAGTAAACATGAATATTAACGCTACGACTGATGATCAAAGTTCCGCAGTCTAGTGCATGAGGGGTGAGTGAATGAAGGGGTGAGTGGACGGAGGAGAGTGGGGTGGGGTTAGTGAGTGGGGATGAGTGAATGGGGGCGAGTGAATGGGGGCGAGCGAATGGGGGTGAGTGAATGAGCGGAGGTGAATGGGATGAGGGTGAGTAAAGTGGATGAGTGTATCAGGGAATGAGTCGCGGATGGGGTGTGAGTGAATAAGGGAGTTAGTTAATGAGGGTGAAGAGTAGGCAGAGGACCAATCTTTGTGCCGATCAATGGAGAAGTTCACGTCTAAGAGCGCATAGCCATTGCCGATGATGACTAATCCGTAATTGACGTCAAAACTCTGATATTAAAGTCTTAATAGCCTAAACATTAAGGTAAAAAGTAAGAATACATGATGTTATAAGATATAATACTCCTTGTATTTAATTTAAAAATAAATCGGTGAAGAATATAAAAAGACATCGCGTGTGAGAAGCTTAGCATAATAGTAGATAATGTCTTCTAGAAAATTACAATTTTTTTAAATAAAATTTGTATCAAACACAATTACAATAGTCATTAACTAACCACGTTGGTCGCAGCGGGAGTATAACCCAATTGTAATATTTCTATGTGGAGGGATTTTATATCGATAAATTTTGATTGTAATGAGAATTATCCGGTTCTATTACGACTGACTCAAACAATGTGGTTGTGGTAATAACATCCAGATGTTTAATCAGGCCAAAGAAAATTGTTCTTGACACATCTCCGATTCTAGATCCAACAATTGATGAGGTATTTGCTTAATGAAGTAAACCTTTAACCGCTTGATTGTTCGCCATCTTGTAAGATAAACAAGTAGTAGTTTATAAAAAAAAAACAATAAACTCGTTTGGTTGTGAATACAAAAACAAATGAATCTTCAAAATAGGTTAGTCCTTTAGGCTATAGAAGGTCTTAAAGGAAAGAATGAGTAGCGGGCAGTTTGTTAAGTGATCACCGCAACCTATGAACCTCGACAATCCTAGAAGAACGACAAGTACGTATGTTACTGTTGCTAGGGCAGATTTTTTTTTGTTTTTTTTACTACAAGGTGGCAAACGAGCAAGCGGTACACTTAAGTGACCGATGCCCATGGACACCTGCAACATCTAAAAGAGTTGCAGATGCGTTGCCTACCTTTAAAGGACAGAGGAAAGGATCAACAGAAAAAGGATAATTCCTTTACCCATTGATCCCCTCCCCTGTCAAATCCTCTTCCCCCTCCCATTCCTTCCTTATTAGAAAAGGGTGGAAAGGGGAAAAGGATCAGAGTTAGGCCTCCGGCACCTCACTCATCAGACGAAACGCAGTATACTGCTTCACGCCTGTCTTCTGTGAGGTCGTGGTATTTCACCGGTCGAGCCGGCCCATTCGTGCAACTGATGTTGTTGTTGCTGGCTCTACCACTGTTAGGGCAGATTTGAGTTTCTTTCTGTAAAGATCCTAAGTCGCATTACTGCGACGCGAGAAGTAGTATAACTAAATGAACCTAACCCATTTAGACGTTACAGATGGAATTTATAACACACTAATAACTCGCCTCGACTTCGCTCCGGAAGACAAATAAAAAGTATAATATAGTCTAGGTTACTTCGCTACAAGGTCGATAGAAGATATTTCTAAAGCGATAGTAGTTCCTTTCTGATAATAAATTATCATATAATAGACGCAGATGAATAAAACAGATGAACGGAAAATGCTCACATTCCTAAAACTATTTCAAATTATTTAAAAAAGTGAACAAAATAAAAGAAGCGAGTTAACGTGTCCCAAATAGCTTAGCGACGCGCGTCGAAAGACTGTATAAATATAGATAAATGCAACGGAAAAACACTTGGGCCCTGCGTACAACGTCAACCCAGTTCGCGGGTTATCTGATTGATAGTGCACGTACTGGAGGAATTTTGTTTGATATGGATTTCGAAAGACGCTAAATACTTCGAGGACGGCGACGTGATTTCAACGGCGTTGTTACTGTCGGCAATCACGACCTGGTTACGTTACTTTTAAAATCAATAAACGCCATAAGAAAAAGTCTATTCTAGTACAAAAGATAATAAAAATAGTCCTGCGGATTATTGCAAAGCAGTGAGGTGGTTTGCAATAGAGAAAAGACATTCTCCTTTTAGGTGGCTATTTCATTGATCCAGTTTTGCTACGTTTGTCTCCTTTTCAAGGATTCTATTGATATAAACGGCTGTAATTTTTCTTGATTTAAACGCACTCGCAGCTTTAATTTCCAAAAAAGAAATCTTCAAAAAGTTATAAATGTTTTTTTTTTGTTATGTTGTTTGGATAAACCAAATTTACTCAACATAATATAATATACTTGACAACTATGTTATACGAGTTCAATTTGTCCAATGAAAACTTGTAAATCCCTCGCCATCCGTCCATTTTCATTGAGTAAACTTCCGTAACTTTGAACAAATCATCGGTCCATCTTGTGGGAGTCATACTTCATTTTTATACAAAAAGTAAAACCGGCGCCCTGTCAAGTGAAGGTTGAAGGATAGGGGGCGCAGTCCCGGGGCAAAGTCACCGATACCATTTGCCTATCGATAAACTGAGCAGACGCCCGGGCGGCGGCCGGGGCGGCCGGGACTCCGCGAGTGCGTCCGCACTCAACGAGACGGTCAAACATTATAAATATGTAGAGAGGGTAACTAGGTATTAAATTAAAATAGAATTACTTATTTTAAATGGTAACACTATGTTTTATTTTCTAAATAATACTATGTTTTCCTTGTGTTTTTTTTTAATTTATATCACTATTTTGCGAAAACGTCTGTAGTATTCCCAAACTAATTTACTTTTTGCGAAAGATGTTTTCGTTTCTCTAAAACTAGGTTCTAACTTCTAAAGTGTAAAGACTATGTTGTTTGCTTAATCGATATTTAAAGATAAAAGTAACAAATAAAAAAGATTCATATGTTTTCTTTGAGTCATTAAGTTCCTGCAGTATTTAAAAATATGCGCTTTTGATGAGCCGTGTCGCATCTACAAAGCTTTCATAATTCTATGTCAAAGGGCGCAGGACGAAGGTTTAGTTCCCAGACGGGGGTGGCTGAAGGACAAAGTCTGTCTCCCGCCTAATTCACTTACTCCCGACTGTTCGACGCTTACGAGGAACCGGAATTTTTCGCCAATTCAATGTACAAAGGACAAAACAAACTTCATTATTATATGCAAGGGGACTTTACTAATACCGCCTTTTTATTTTACCATCGACATTATAAATGGATATATGTATGTCTTAAGTTATATGCGTATGTTAATAATATGAAAATCTCGAAAAATATATGAGGCTATTCAGACATACCGCAACATTAACTCTTTCAATGTGCCAGAAGGCAGTTTTGAATAAACACATAAAATGGTTCACGTATATGGAGTGTGAACTGAAAGATTTTTCACCAGCCCTCATACGCAGGAGAGTCGTAAACTTGATCTACTCTCCAGCGTATGCGATTGACTGGTAACGTATTTGTATAAACCTTAATCGTTGATTCATATTTTAAACACCATCTTTCCTTTTTCTAGTGTTAGACTAATTTATTATTTATTGTCTATCTTATTATTATGTACTGTTAGACTATTCTGTCATTATTATTAATTGTATTATTGTCTATGCTTTTGAGCGTCATGTATAATCGACGACATTACTGCGATATGCAAAAATGTACAAGTGACAGCTAATAAATAATTAATTGAAGTGATGATTTTCTATTGAGTTGAACCGTAGTTAATACTAGATAGTGGTTACATGAAAGAGAAAGACCTAATTAATAAAACAGGTAAGGCGTTTGTTTGTAATAAAAAAGATACGTATTTAGTTTTACTGGAGGATCTTTTACAGAAAAAACACTGGTCACATAAAAAAGTCAAAGCCAAACACACAAAATTAAAGAAAAGCAATAATAATATTTTTTTAATACCCTATTTCTCTCGATTCATTTTAATGACATTAATTTATAGGTTTACGATCGTGGTGTGATTATTTAAAGCAATAAAGCGCTTTACGATACGACACGAACAACGGACTGCGCTCCCGGCAAAGCCTAGTTAATTTGACTGAATGACTAGTTAGCGTATAGTGGATTTTTTCTACCTTTGTACAGTCGCGTACATTTGCCGATAAAATACTTTATTAAAACTAATTACATAGATAAGTTTCTAAAGCAACATTATAAGTTAGAATTGATTTATCAAGAAAGCTAACTATTAAAGTTAACTTGTCTGATGAAATAACAAATGGACAAAAACATAAGTTCATTTTTAATTAAAAAAAAACTATTTTATTAATAATCCCATGCCCATCCCTGTCGGTCACCTAAACACATTAACTCTTAAGTAATTTTGATACTTTGATACATATTAAAAAAATCAGCATTAATATTTAGAATTTATAATTTCAACAAACGATATAGTTTACATAAGCCCTAGTGTTTGTGACTGTATTATAATTAATGATAGCAATTGAATGAATGACAACGAAATGTAAATACAATTAAGAATTAATTGAAGTTTCTTATACCAGGCTATCATAAAACATAAATAATACATTGGATTGGAGTCCGAATTAAGTTCTCTATATTCATGATTCGCATCTCTTTTTTTGGGTAGCAGTCGGCAAGGAGGTTACTTTTTCATTATAATTAATATTAATACACAAACATATTGAAACATACCTCACGCCTCTATTCCCCAAAGGGATAGATAGAGGTGCAACTAGTGCATCCATATTTCGCCGTAAACATATTTATATAACTTAACATTTATGAACATACGTTAAATATAAAAGTTTTTGATAATGCGTTTTTTTAAGCATGGAACGGAACCCCAAGACTCTGGGTGCTTGTATAATATTTTGTACGGAATATTTAGTAAGATGGCCAAGATACAAGCATTGTTTACCCATCGTTAGTATAACTGTAACATCTCATGCTGTTTTTACGGTAAATAAATATAATTTTAATTTTCAATAAGTATAATAGCTTTAAAACTGATATAATTATTCAAAGTATGCTGGTAAGTCGGTCAATATCGTTCAATGATAGATCGACAGCGCCCTACCTTTAAAAATGCATTGTCAATAAAAATATATGCTCTGTAGGTGTCGAGTCCTAAGCTTGTTGACCTGGTATTCGCCGTAACAACTATTATCAGAGCAGACTAATATTTTTTAATGAAGTTCTATTTATATTCTTTTAAGATATGTACACATGCTATGGCAGTATATCGCCCTTGATCGGTCTACCAGAACTACTAAGCTTTAAGTGTAAATGTGTCTTAATAAATTTGAGTCACATTAATATAAGTAGAGCCGTTGTTTATTAACAGGAGTAAATGAGTGGGTATCATTAGTTATATCTACATATCAGCGACTGATTGTGGATTTCTCCAGTTTATAATCTGACTAGATTTATTATAAAATTGTGAACATAAGCGAATCGGCGTATCATGTTATTCGCAGCATATATAGGTAGTCAGATTTTGAAACTATAATTATAGACAAGATGGATGCGTAATTAAAATTGTCTACATTGACCCTAATTTCAGATGGCTGGCCAAGCGGATAGTGGGCCAAGGGTGAAACGGGTACCACACATCTGTTACCTTAAATATATCTCGGCAACCATCAATGATAAGGAAACGGCGGCAACCTTAATAACTACGTTATGGTAACGCTTTTTACTCATCTCAATGAGATTATAAATCCGCCTTGAGGTGGGTAAACAAAAACAAAAAAAAATTAAGAGTTTTCCTCCATATTTATTAGAAACAATACCACTTAAAACTAGTGTTAGTATGTGGCATAACATACAAATGGTTAGTGACTTTTGCACATTCATATTCTATCTTAGTTTAAAAGATATAAGGATAATTTTAAAAGCTTTAACATAGCAAGAAAACCGTCTTTATAGATGGTATCAACGGACGCTTGCAGACATTTCTAATCTTTAGTTGTCCGCATTAAAAAAAAGGAAAAAGGGAAACATGCGGGGATAGCAAACCCTCGCCACCCTATCGCACCCCTCGGCTATGGGGGGTGGGACAGAGGAATTAAATTGTCTTTCGTTTGAGACTCAAAGTCTGGCACGATATGGAGCCTCCTTTGTGCTGGGTATGCAAACAAAATGAAAGAGATGTTCATAAAGTAGCCCGCTTTAAAAACTGTGCCCCGTAAGCGACCGCGCCGGGTAAATTAAGTTGTATGTATAAAACGTTGTGAAATAACAATGTAAAACGGGATTTATACAAAGACCATTTAAAATTGGTATCTTTTTGGGTGAAATTTGATCTGCGATACCATTATGTCGACCTATTACCACAGACCACATTATTAAGCACAGAGACTTCGTGTATTGCATTGTTTTCAAGAATAAAGGAAGAAACTAATCGCCCGACAGAGACAGCAGTTAATATAATGTTCTATTTAACATTATAATATTCTACAAACTCTAAAAATAAAATTTAGGTTATTCTTTTACTTTTTTTCTACTGTAAAAGTATTTTACTAATTGCTGCAAAAGATGGTTTTAAACGATAACTTGTTAGTTCTATTGTAGAACTAAGCGGTCTTTACCACAGGCCTAAAAAATCAAAAGCATTAGTAATTACATATATGCAGGACGTTTATGATTTTTTTCCGAAGAATGTTTAGTTATATTAGCGACTCATTTACTATGCAAATTATAAATTTTTGTTGCTGAAAATATAGACAAAAATAGCTGCAAGAAGCATAATAAAGCATAAAAATTACATGTTGTATTCGTAAATTAGATATTAAATCTTAAAAAGATAATGAAATATATAATTACCCCACGAAAAATGCCTTGATCTAGTATTTCGAGATTGTATCGGATGACTACGAAATGTAGTAATTGGGAATTTAATTCTTAATGATTACGGAATAAAGATTAATATCGCGTGCGTATTAGCAGACGGTCATCGAACTCGTTCACCTGGCCGAGGTCTGTAGACGCGTATTGCTAGACCCCATGGTGTCTTTGTTGTCTAGACCGCGATGATTTGATATCTTTATGCAATATTAAAACAAAGCTTCCTTAATTGCTACAAATGTTTCTCTTGTAATTACTAAGAAGGCGGTTGATTATTGTTTATGGAAATATTATGTACTTAATTTAGATTCAGTCGTGATATAATTTTGTTTATGGATTTTTTAGTACAATACTGTCCTTGCCTAGAACGACGCTAGCCTACGTCGCCGAAAGTGATCAGGTATTATTTTCTTGCGACAATCTTTATGACTTAAACCAATTAAAGACGGACAGAGATCGTGATTAGCTTAGGTCATTTTTGTTAAATATATCAATATAAATAAATACAAATTCTTCAGTAAAGCCATTTGTTATAGTATATAAAATTTTAATGCACGTAAATATTTTCCTTGTTTATTTCGGCTATCTCGGAAACAACTATTCCGATTTGCAAGCAATTTTGTATTAAAATGTGGATTTTATTTTCATATTTATTTATTTATTTAGGTGTCTTAATAAAAAAATGTATTTTTATAAAAATAAAATTTTAAAAACCAAATAATAACATAAATCTTTTTAAATTAAAAATTACGAGTTTTGAAAACTAAAGAATACAACATAATTACGCACTTGAATATGCTTACATGTATCATTAAGTTTTTTCTAACTTAAGTTGTAATTTAAATTGTAAGCTTAAGTAACTTACAATTTTAATTAAAATAGTATTGTTTTCTGTGAAAAATATATTTCATTCATGTTTTAATGTATATTATACATATAAATATTAACATTATATTTAATATATTACTTCGTAGTTGCCTTAATCTGTGAATTTGGATTTTTTTTATCATATTCTCAGATTTAGAAAAAGCGTTTTTTTTTGGTAAATGCAAGTTATTTAGGGAGCTTTTGAGGAAGTCGAAAGAAATATATACAAACATTCTTCAAACCATTAACGAGTGAGTGTTTCAACATACGAGTCGACTACGTTACGTGCTCCGGAGTGTTGCGGGGGACTTAACACGTCCGTCCCACTCGCGGGTTGGCGACAAAGTGATCAAGCCAATTTTTTTTAGCCACTCCCCGCGGTGTCATAAGCCTCAATAAATTCGACTTATAATATTATTCAAGTCGTGTGTCCCGGCTAGCCGATTTATTGCCGAATCGATTCCTCGTTTGTTTTGGGTCATGAAATAAGCGGTTAAACATATTCATTCTATAAATAAAAAAATGTATTTTATGTTTACTGTGAGATATAAATTTATCATTTCTAATATTTATAAATGGGTGAGTCGAATTTGTCGCAACACATCGTGAATCATTAGAGACCTGACCTTAAGAAGAATTTGATACAGATTTTAATTTAATATCTCTTAAATATTATAAGAGTAATAAGGTATTTTCTCCTTAAAAAATAGAATGGTCGGTTACATTAAGATATGTACAATCTCGTACGTGAAGAGCAATACATAGCGCGTATTATACGCTGTTTCTGTAGCCAAACGTGTACATGGAAATATCTTCACGGCGCGTGGATTAGGGGCGTGACAGAGAGACCGTGGGGTCGTAGCGATACTGAGCGAGGTGTGAGCGGAATAAAAAACTTCAGACCCTCTACGACTTTGACAATTTCGGGGCGACCGCGATGCCTCGTTGCGATCTCTTTAGCCATTATCTACTCACATTACGTTAATGCTCCCACCCTTGCACACGCCACCTGTGTACAGTAGATGCATCTGTTTGTAACAGTATAGCATATCTAACAGACATAATTAAAAACAAAACAAAAACTATCCCTAAAAGTCTATCCGTGATAAGATTATCAGAAGTACATTACACTTCTTTACAGAGCAAGGTTGCAGTTTATTTATCTATTGTAAGAGTATGGAAGGATCGCCTAGTGCTTGTACAATGATCTACACTCAGAAGTATTTCCATCACATTAACGACTAGAGTCCTTAAATATGAAATATTCTTTTTTTTAAATGCTAGCATTTTCTTTTAGATGTTTAAAGGCGACAGTGATCATTTAGTATAAATCGTATGTTGGCTTTTGGCACCCGAATGTATGAAACAAGAAAATAGGAAAAAGAAGATGAAGGCCAGGGAAGCATGTTTGTGTTAGCAACGGAACTTTTGATATGTTAAATCTCTGACTTATTGTTACCTTTTGTATGTTAAGTTGACATATAACTTGATTAATAATCAGCCATACAAATATGTAAACACATAATATATGTTAATATAAATAACACATTGAATCGCGGAAGTAGCGGAATATTGACGATGTTCACAAAATATCTACGTGTTTGTATTATTAATTATTTTTAACAAAACGTGTTGCTGTCTGATTATAAATGTATGTAATGCGATTAATGTCATTATCACGAAAATAAGGAAAGCCTTTTCTATTTCAAATTAAACGTACTTCAAAAAATACTAGCGCAATAGTAACAGGCGCAAAGTACATTTTTAGGTATAGAATTTGGTAAACTTGTTTCCAGTTATTTTACTTTTTATCCTTCAACCGTAAAATGGTTTCTATTATTCTATTTACGTGATTAAAACGATTTTAAAATATTCTAGGAAGAATTCTGTTCGACACAAAATAAAATTAACATGCGAATATTATTTCTCGTCGAAGACCCGTTATTGACTATTTATTATTCTTTACGCTTTTACACAGTTGCTCTGTTGCTACCCGGGTAATTTCGTGTCGTTAAAAGCTAAATTCGCGTGGCGTCGCCCCGGCCGCACCCACGTACGCGTGTTGACGCTTTTACTGAAAATGGTTACAAGCGATTCTGTGCCAAAAAGCGTTTCGCTTTCGTTCAGAAGTGAAACTTTATTGTCCGATTATGTTGATGCGATGCGATGATCTGACCCGTTTTACATGTTGCGACATCGGCAGGTTTAAATTTAGAAACTGTTGCGTGTTTTGGTTTAGATTCGTTTAAAATTTTTGTGCGATATTAACGTAGTTTCTTTTAATGTTGATGTATTTGTCAAACAAAAAAATCAGTACAACATTAAAAGATGTATGCGTTCAATGGAAATTTATCAGCTAAATTGCTCGAGGGCTAGCAGTAGCTATAGAAGCTGTTAAATTTCCTCCTCTTTTCTACGTGAAAGTTTGTAGCGCATCTGTTATCTGATTTAATTTATGTTTATGGTTGTTGATTCGGATAAACTAGGTAGTTGATTAACGACAAATTATGAATTCCTTCACAATTTGCTGATAGTCAGGTATAATATTCCTAGTCTGATTATAAACTGACATATAAGATATAATAAAAGATAAAACCGCGTCATAAACAGCATCGTAAATTGACGTAAACCGACAAGGAAGAGCTAATGACATACGCCGCTAAAATTATCTCGTCCCCTTCCCCCTAGGGTGTGTCCTCCATCCTAAATCTAGCTTAATGTCGTGCTTCCACTTATTTAAGGGTTATTAGCGACTGGCGACGGAATGCCATAAAAACTATAACTCGTTTAGAAAGATGCTGGGGATAGGTTTGTTGTCGCCATAATATGAATGTACTAAACTAATTTGAGGCCGCGCTTTCGCCCGGGACAATTAGGGAAATAGCTTAGCTAGATTAATACGGGAGCGAATAAGGAAAAGGAAAAGTGCATGCTATGCCTTCGGTACCTTAGTTTACAGTAAAACTAAATTATAAATATATTATTGTTTCCTCTGAGGTTACGGTATTTCAACGCATCAGTCCAGTTTACTTGCAACTCCTTACTCTACCACTGTCCCGGTCGTAGTTTTAGGAAATATCCACTTCTTGGTGCATCCAAACGTATAATAATTAAACGTTCGTACACTGAAGACTCTTTACATCTCAATCTAATCGGGTATGTCTAATTTAACTTAATGATTGACGGAAACATCGCGTGGTGCGTTGACTGCAAGTTAAGGCAATAAATCTTCACGGAACTGATGTCTGAAGAGTGGGCGGCTGAGTGATGTGCTAATTTAACCACCGATAATATTCATGTGTAAATCGTGAAGGTGCCTTAAAACTTGTTTTCTAAGGTAACTAAAGTTAATCAACTACAGGGAATAAAGGTTCTTTAGTGACTTATTGTTTGTTTTTATTAATATTATATATTACTCCTCATTACTCTGTTTTCATTTTCATTGAAGAACAAATGTGCAAACGGTTCATCTGATGGTAAGTGACCGCTAACCATAGGCATCATGGATTGCATGAATAAAAGAAAAAAGATATTTCTTCTTCCTATTCATGCTCTCTCTCATCTATTCTTCTCCTTTTCCATCCTAGTTTGAAGAGAACAGGATGGGAAAGAGAACTAAAATGGAGCATTTGTTTAATTCTGTCATTCTCAATTAATCCTATTCTATGTTCAAAACAATGTAAAAGAAATCGAATAGAATTCTAACAAATTCGGGTTAACTTTTATTATAAATTAGTCAGACATATATTTATAAACCTGGATTCACGGCAAGAAGTATTGTCTTTTGTAACGACGTAGCCCGTGTTTCCGTCTCCGTCTCGTTTATTCTGGTCGCGTGTTGTCTGGGGAAATTCCGCTTGGTCCGGCCAGGTTACGAAATTACTTATAGCTTAAGTCAAACAGTCCAACAGAAGCTAGGAAAGAGTGCCACTCCCGTATTATAAATAAGTCATGGACTTTGGTGTTGTTGTCTTGAGTTCTCGACTGTCAAAGAAAATGAATATCGCTTTTGTTCCTTACTAGATCTGTAGGCTAAAATGTTTTGGATTTTAGGCCAAAGGACTAGCGCTGATAGAGTATGAATAAGATTAGCTCCATATATTCAGCATCGGCAATCAACGAATCTATTTAGGTGAAGCAAAGAGGTTATTCTCATAGAGACAAATGTGCTCATTTTATAAATAACAATCACCGTGCCTAGACACAGACGCCCGTCAATATCATCGTTTTAGTATCTACAAGTATTTTGAAATCATCATGGAATATTACCTTGATTTTTCTTAGCAGTACGTTAGCCAGATGTTTACTTTTAAATAGGATAGATTCAGTCCTATGCTTTAAATGTTGTATATTTCAAATCAGAACAAAAAATGTACTGTTTTCAATAAAAAGATTCCAATAAAAATTATCCTATTTAACTCTTGTACAAGATTTTCGCGGGTATTTATTGTAAATATTTTGTATAAGTCCGTTTTATTGTAACTTTTATTTATCCGTCTTTTAGTTAGTACGTACATAATATATTGTTTATTCTTTGATAGATTCTGAGTAACAATGTCGTTTATTATTTTCCTTTCTTATGAATATCGTGTGGTCACCCTGCGCATGTTAATATACAATTTTGTATCGTACGCACACGTGACGCGTTATCTCGAACTTGCGCTTGCCAAATCACCGATAAATCTATAGCTGTCTTCCGCAATTCGGAGGAACTACGATGCTTTTTAATTCAATTTATTTATATTCCAAGAGCATACTCTAAAAATAATATTTATTTACTTCTTATTATAATAAGATTACAATGTTACAATAAATTTACAAATTACATATACTTTACAATTAGCATTATTACCACTTAATTATATGTACTATACAAATGTACATCATGTGTTAATTTAGAACTAAATTAAAATAAAGTCTTAGATGGGTGAGACTTGTGTTTTGGCTCTGTGATTTATCACTCAAATCATACGTTAAAACGATTATTTTTTTGTAAACGAACCAAACGAC
The DNA here is from genome assembly GCA_016277805.2 of Papilio aristodemus. Lineage (NCBI taxonomy): Eukaryota > Metazoa > Arthropoda > Insecta > Lepidoptera > Papilionidae > Papilio > Papilio aristodemus. The sequence goes on along the minus strand of JAABKM020000004.1, from coordinate 1,084,896 downwards.
AAAAAAAGAGTTACATCTGTAATATATCTGTAATGTAAATGTAACTCTTTTCTTCGCATAAGTCAATATTAGGGCGAGAGCTGTAGGAAGTCGGGATTGGTATAAAAATAATAATATTCAATGAAATTAATTTACGATTGTTTTATAGTTTCATGAAACCATTTAAATTTTACAAATTCTCAGACAAGTTAAATCTACTCAGGGACGTTTGATATATGTATTTACTTCAGACAGTGAACGGAAAAAATAGAAAAGTTTATATTTGTAGGGAAAAGACATATTGTAGGACCGACAGGGAAGACTTTTGAGTTACAAATGCTAATATTTTTTCTTGGTCGCTGTTACGTAGTGTAAAAAAATAACATAACACGACTAAGTATAGTGTCTCGTGAAAAGACAGATAATGACTGTTAGATATTGTCAAAAGTTTTTTTAAACGTTGGTAGAGCCAATAGCAAGAACTTCTTTCCTTCTAGCTCTTCTTGAATCTAAAGAAGACTAAAACCAAGTTATAATTTTTAAAACTGAAATTATCTTTGAAGCAGCAGAATTATTTCGTAAATACACTCTGTATTAAAGGTATATTAATTATTTTTAAAAGGTAAATTTATAATAAAATCACAACATCTAAAACTATTGGCGTAGTAGACAGCAACTTTTGTTTTTAAATATAATACATTTTGTTATACTTAAAATATCGGAAGCAAGAGATATACATACATCTCGAAGGTGGGAATAAAAATGATATAATTTCAATAAATCTCGACGTTTTGCGTCGAAATTTTTTCTCTTAATGTCTTCCTGGTTTAACATCGCGCAGGCCAACGCGTTCACATAATTTGCGTCCACATAGTAGAATTGTTATAAAAATATACGGTTGTGCTCTGATTGTCATTGACTCTCGTATTAATTGGACGGTGAGAGCCGCGACGAAAGGATATCGTCAAACAGTGAACAATTTTATCTTGTGCTCTCTGTATCACGATATAACTATATTGCTGAGGTCTTAATACTGGGTCGGGCAAAGTGACATGGGGTTTTTCAACTCGATATTAGCCCAGATTTTCATATTTGTGCCCAATATGGTGATAAACTCGCCACCTATCACGCCAAGGGTCGCCAAAAATGAATGAAATGTGCATTTTTATCGTAAAATTTTGTAATTTCTCACAAATTATAATAAGAAATCTCTTTTTTTCGGTTGTTTTACTCAAATTTTTACTATTAGGTGATACGCTCGATTCGTTATGGAATGAGCGACTTATCAATAATTGTATCCGGGAACTTTGTCGATTCGGACACACTATTACCGGATGTCAACAATTAAGAGGGCTTGTTTTGATCGAAACTATGAGAACCACTATTTTTTCCTTTTTAAAGTTACAAGTATGTATACATTATTTTAACAATAGTTTCTAGCTCTTTTATTATTTTAGATTGCATAGGGACAAAGCAACATGGGTTCCAACGCAAGATAGACCGAGGATTGGGGACTAATCTTTCATGTCTTATAGGAAGGCCTATGTCCAGCAGTTTGTCTACTAAGTTTACGCTGTGTATGGGCGATAAGGGCGATCACATCGATGTGGTTGGTCCTATAAAATATTCAAATGTGTGCTAACCCG
>JAABKM020000004.1:982280-994791 GCA_016277805.2 Papilio aristodemus | reverse complement strand
AACAGTAAACAAAAAACGCCGTACAAATTTTAAAAAAGAAACGCCTTTCTGTAAATACAGAGCGAAAACCGTTTTTATTTTATTTTAAAATGAATATAGTTTTTGTTTATATATCAACGGATTTATGAAGCAAGACATAAATGATGTACAAAACAAACCAAACAATTTAAACAAAAACTATATTCATTTTAAAATAAAATAAAAACGAAATATTTCACAAGCTCGATGTAAGAACAAAAGAATAATAATTATATACCTTTCTACCGACTGAGTCACAATTGAAAAGTGTGGGCAGATATTGTTGAGCAATTCGCTCCTACCACTTCCTGACCTAAATATCTACTACTGGATCAGCTGCAGCCGGTACGAATGCGATATAAACTATGCACGCCGAACGACTACATTCGTGAAACAATAAACAGAAACGATTTCATTCACTATTCTTGAAAAACGAACGAAACATCTACAAAGAAATCATTTCGATATTAAGTTATGAAGTAAGTAACAAAAAATATTCTTTAAAGACTTTTCGGTTTGGTCATAATGTAATATTTCAAAAAAGCATTTAAAATATCCATTAACTAACAACTTCTTAAAACGAATCTCGCACTGAAAATTTTCTTTCATAAAAATGTAATAAAGTGCAATGAAATGAAACCTTTAATCCTTGAAAATTTGATTTTTAAATAAAATCCAATTAATGACAATGAATTCAAAATTCAATCCGAATACAATTCCTGGATGGATGTGAAACATTAAGGTCAGCTAGCTCAATGAAGTTGAGTTTAAAACAGGGTAAGGCTATTTATTTTTGTCCTACTCTTGACTTTAAAGGGTCACGGAAAATTATCATTATTATTATTTTATTTAAATTTGCACATTTTAAAATTTATATCTAATTAAAAATTAATAAGCACTCAATTCCAACATACGATGTTACTGTTACACAAAAAAGCTAAAGACTTGATCATTAAAAGTGCAAACAAGTTAAGCTACTTTAGATGCCAAAAACTGTTAAAAAGAAACCTTCAACTGACCAAAGTTACCATTCTGTATCAGTTATTATTATTATATAAGTAAGTATTCGTCACCCCGTACTCAGAAAAGAAACACCGCCCCCGATTCCCACCCACAAGGTCTGTTAAAATCTGCTACCGTATCGGAATATTCTAGAAAAACACTAGCCGTGTCAGTAACCTGTCTTCACTTAGACGAGAGCGTGCCTACATAATTAGCATTAGTACTGGCCACTTGTCTGCCTATGTCTTGGCTACTGAGTACATCTCTCTCGTCTCGAAGAGGTGGGTGACCGTATTTAAATTTGGGTCGTACTTCAGCTATTTTTGTCTCAATTACGTCTCCACAAATAAACAAATTTGTGAGACGGTGCGACTGATTTATATTGATTGGCATTTAAAGCTTCTAGAGTAAAACAAGTGACATCTAATAAATTACCAAAGAGGTATTGAAAACGCATCTATAAGTATAAAGACTAAATAAGGTAGTATGTTCAATTTAGTTAGTTATGAATCAATGGTACAAAAAGTCGTGAATTAAAGCTAGGCATAGGGTTCATGTGTGCGAATTAGTATGATTTCATGTACAGCGCGGAAATATTCCAAACATGTCTGCTATTTGACGTCACACAACAGACGTAGCCTCTATCTTTAAATATACATTTTTAATCTACATTACACAGATTAACGCCTACCCGCCTAATCAGAAATGACAGTACAGCTGGTTTTTAACGATGCCCGGCGACGCAGAAGGCAATGAATCATGCGCAGGATCAGTTAAGAATGGGCGTAGCAATGATCTCATTCGTATTTCATGTGCCACAGTATGCATTGATAGTGATAAATGTCTCTCCCACACTGCAGCGCTTTCTCTTAATCGATTGTCAATATCTTTTAATCATACAATATGTTCTTACCGGGCTGTAGGTGTTACAAAAAAATAAGAATGCATTTTACAATTGTACAAAATTTGATATACGTTTGCGACGTCCTCCATCCAGATGGACCGATAACCTCATGAGAACGGCAGGTAGTTGCTGGATGCGGTGCATGGAAGACCATAAACTGAAGAAGGCTTATATTCTGCATAGAGTTGAGAGACTCATGATGATATGACTAAAGATAGGAGTTTTAAGAAGTCCCCTGTTAAACATTAGTAGGTTACTCGATAACACTGTGTTTTTTTTGTTAATTCCAAATAGTCGGCCATTGCCATTAAATGATCAAGCTATAAAATAATGTGACAAGTAAGATTTTATGTGGTCTTTAGTTATAGAAATGTTCCTAATATGACAGGATTGTCATATTCGATAATTTGCTATCACCTCATAAGTAAAGATAAAACATTCCGATCAGTGATTAAAATAATTAAAAAAGCCGCTTCTACAGCTACGAACATTTATATAATATTGATATAGACTGAAGCAGCCAGGCAAGTTCATTTTTATACTGTTCATAGTTTTGCGAAGTAAAAGAGTTTTATAGACTAATAAATGTTTTAGTATGTTTTAATACGAGCAAGTGGGTGCGAGGTCGTTGCACTCGCCTATTAAATACAGAACACGGGTTTTTATTGGAGCTATCACAGGAGTGATCTTAGCACACCTGCGAAATTAGCAACAATGTAACTCCTAATTATACAACCGCTGAATAGATAACTTGTAAATTGTATGCCATAAACACTCAATCCGGAATTAAAGATATTGGATTTCTGAAACTTGACTCTTAGTTAATATTGATTCATAAAATAATTTTGCTATGAAGAATTTGGATAGGTTTTAAAAAAAAAGTAGTAAGGCGTTACCCAAAACCGACTAACGTGTACACGTAGATCGCACCAAACAGGAATCAGTAATGTCTACCTACCCCTTTGAGTTACTTGCGTGAGCGCATATTTATTTTGTTAAGTAATGTTCTCTCCTTTTTTGACTGATCCAGAAGAAGGGATAAGTTTTTACCGCGCATGCATCACAAGTAAATATACGGTCCGGGACACAATCACAAAATAGCACGATTAAATTATTCGTTTAAGGAAAATTTTGCGGACAAGAAAACCAGTTGTCAATTCACAGAACTGACATAAGAGCATTTTGGCTTTTAAAGATTGTATATTCAATTATCAGTCATAAACTGGATTAGAGAGTGAGTAAATCGCTGTCATGTCTTAAGTTAACCAGTGTGTACCTTGAATTAATAATGTTAGGCATTGTACTGATTATGAACTAAATAAATAGTCAGCAAAAAAAACCATACATACATACCACTCCTTTCTTACGGTATATGTGAACAAAACCGCATGTTTCAAAGCCGGTATATGTTAAATTTTTTTCTACGTTAAGCTATATTTATCAATCATAGTAATCTTCGTATCTATGCCGATAACTATCAAATTGCTACTCTTAGTTACGAGATGTCTACAACGGTTACAAACCGGATTCGAACAGTTTAATATCGAAAATGAAGATATTTGCATATCTTATTTATGTGTTTCATTGATGAAGTTCAAATGACAACCACCAAGATGTTAATAAAATAAAATATCAAATGATTGACTTGGATGGTAGTAAACTGAACATCGTTATATTATAAACTAACGACCAATTACACACAACAAAACTTTTTCTTCTTTGACAACCATCTCCAATATTTTTATTGAACCTTTTCTTCTTTCAAATCTCCCTTTAATACTCCAAAGCTTGCCACTCTTCGGAGAATTCCTGATGTACTATTATTGCCCTTTAAGGGTGGGCACGTGGCAGCAAGACTTGTTCATTGCCACGACAAAATATTGAAACTATTAAAATAAATAATTACCTCAACATTATGTTGGTTTTGGGATTTGTCAAACAAACACGCCCACCACAAAGGTCACATGTGTTTGCGGAAGTCGCACTGCGTCACAAATTGTAACTAAATGACAAAGAATTCATATTTGTAAACATACTTTAGGGACTGGATTTACTGGTATTACGACTTAAGTAAATAAAAAATAACAACACTACTCTACTTAGAGGTTTAAGTTAAAATGATACATCTTAGCTAGCATGTCACTCTAGTATCTCAAACATGTTCCTAGTATTGTAATGTAATTTTCACATAACTTATGAATTTTATTCATAAGTTATGTGAAAATTGATAACATAACTAAAAAATATTATCATTCATTCTTTTTATATCGGATTTTCGAAGGTAATGATAAAATCGATTTTAAAAGACAACATTAAAACACTACTAATTTTAGGACTGATAGCCTGGCTAAAATCAAAATCGTTTTCTTTCCTGTAAATATTGTTAGGATTCCTGACATGGTGATAAGAGGTTTTATATAGCGTTACTCATTTTTTTAACTTTACTGTTTTGAGTTTTTTTTAATAAACTATTTATACTATTCATGTAGAATATTGTATGTATTTCTCACGGTAAGCTGATATTGTGCTGTCTAATTTTGTAGCTAATTTTCTGTTCAAGTCCAAGTCCTAAGTGGTAGGGCGGTAGGATAGGAGGTATATGCAGGCGGGAGGTATGGGACGGATACACGGGCCGGTCGGAGTACGCGCACCAAGTTTGGCAGCGGAGGCACCGCGGGGTGGCGCAGCACCCGGCCTTGAACGAGACGACGAACTCGACGGAATGCAAACACGACCGCCGCCTGCCCAATTCGTCAAGTACACGCGCAATGTACAGATTAAACTAAATGAACTAAATATTAAATAATATTGAATAACAACATTTTCTTTTCAGTTTAAAGGGAACATTTTCCTCTCAAAATAAACTTGAAATGATAAACAAGGAAACAATTTTATACATACCTAATGATTCAAGTTTTGGTGTATAATTCATGATAGTTAATTTTTTACGCTACCTTACTATTTATTCAATATAATTGCTTTCATGTAATAATCAAAAAAACTTAAGTATCTCATCATTTTTGACCTACACGTGTGTTATAACACATTATGTTATTAAATCTTGATGAGCTTTGGCACACTTATACATGGGTTGAATGATAACCAAATGACACTATGCGAAACGCATACAGGACCAAAACATTGATTTAAATGTAAATTGATCCCATAATACTTGGCGCAATAAACCCAAATCAGACAATTACATTTACTGTATAGATACGTAAATTAATATTGCGTAGTAATCAAATAACAAACAAAACATTACAAAAATCCAAGACACTAACTAAAACAATACACACGATACAAAAATAACGCGTCGGTGTTAATGCGACAATTTTAAGTGATGTAAATTTGGAAAAGCGTCTCGCCGCATTCACACCGTAGCACTAATCGCATCGTCCTCGGATACAACCATCCGATGTACTACGGTGTGCAAGGCGAACCCGTCTTACAAACATGTTAACGAGATTCCAATAAGAATTGTAAACAAGTTAGATACACTACAACCCAATACGGTATTGTTTTTATTCGGGCGACAGGAAAAGGTTGTAATTCGCGTGTTACTGCCTAAAAGTTTGACCATTTTTTGAAAAATTAATCATCATTAAATTCTTATTCTTGCCCAGAGTATACACAGCCTTCAAAACTTCATAGATCAGTTACTCGGTGGTGGATGGAATCGATATCTTATTAATACAAATGGATAGTACTTTAAAAACGTATTATGAATGAACAACTACGAAAAAATAAGCGACTCCTCGTATGTGATTTGAATACTGACGTTAGACGATGTTGGTTGTCGTTTGTTTAAACACCTCAGGAGTAGGTTCTGATAAGACTTGCGAGGTAGTTGTATCTGCAACTCACTGGCTTGTTACAAATATCTATGGAAAGCAGTCACTTAAGATAAGAAATACATTAATGAAAGAAAGTTTCGAGAAAATCGTAGAGTATGGTACAATGAAGTATCGAGACAGACCCAAAAGCTGGAATTGTTCCAAACAGTCCATCGAGAAATACATGTGTCGCAAAATGTGATACTAATTGTCACTTCACTGACTCAATTTGTTTAATGAATTTTATTTACAGTATGAACAGTGACAAAAAGTTACTTGTCATTATACCCACAACCCAACCCCAAACATTTTAATGAAATTAACTAAAAAGTTTTACAAAATGTTGTACCATCATTGTTACATTAAAGCAGTCATAGTGAAAAGGCGAAAATTTCTTTTGTAGATGTCATACAAAATTATAATAAATATTTATAATTTAAATAACTAGGTATATGTTTTAATGCGAATCATCTTGTTTCAACATGCACACATTCATTGAAAAAATATAGGTTTTCTGTAGTTGTAACATTTTTAATTTTTGCATTGTATACTAAATACTTAACAAGGGAAGCTATCAAACTCTCCCATGCACCTGCGAAGTATATAAAAAAACTGTACTTTAATTACAGTATACTTATATATTGTACTTATAAATAATGGTTATAAATTCCTTTTAGTAAATTTAACTGTTATAGTCTTATTAATAAATAGACAGTTTGGTATTGTTTATTCCAAAACGCATCCAAAATAATGTGCGAAACTTATTACTTTCTGTTGTGAATAGCAAAATACAAATGCAATATTGCACAATGTTTTGTAATTCTAATTCTGCGCAGCCCAAGGAACTTTAAAAGTCGTAAAAGTGGTATAGAAACATACATATACTTCAAACAACTCTAGAGTTTCTACTCTGAAACATCTCTAAACTGCTTACAAGGTCATTTAAGACGCCATTTGAACTAAAAAATTCACCTGTGTTTATTCACACCATTAATTATTATAGTTTATTGTTATTTCGCGCTCTGGAGCGTTCCATCTGTGAATTTTAGATATACTACAGTGGCAGCGACCCATCTGAAGGCCTAGCCATCCCACGATGCCGTGTTATATAATACGTAGTCAAACTCGGCCGGAGTGCAAGTGAAATTCTTTCATCAAGACTTGTCATTTATAATAGCTCCGGTTTTTATTTACTGTGATCGAAAACAAAAGCAAGAAAATTCTTAAGGTATCTAAAAAATAAAAAATAAACCTATTTGGTTATGCCTATTTGAAAAAAAATCTTAGATCTTCTAAGATTTTTTTTTTCAATCGATCTTATAATTTAACGTTATTTTATTTTGCAAAGAATCTTATTAGAACAGCTTACCCAAAAGTCATCTTATGCTCATTTCAAGTGCTATATTAGTTCTAGAAAGATCAGATTTTCAGATCTTTTATATATCTTTCATTGGCTCATACAACAATTGAACACAAAATAATATATCTTTTAATCAATTTTTCTGATACTCTATCCTTTTAATATACATTTCATATAAGATATATATGACAAAAATAGTTTTAAGTGTAAGATACTAAATTAAAAATCTCATTAAATTTAGAATCTAAAAATATGCAAGGCCTGTTATTATATCACATTAAAGCTTACAGAATACTATGATAGCGCACTTAAATAAAGATAACAAACGATATTATAAAAAGAACAAACGCGGCCGAGCGTAAGGTATGGGGAGGAAGTCATAAAAATACGATTTAAATACTTCAGAGGACTGTATTAGACCCATCAGAGAAGGGGTATAGGAAAATTTCACCTCAGGGAATTGGTATATGGTTAAAGGCGCATTTGCCCAAAACATCTGTCATTTATGCTAATAAGAGATTTACTGACTGGATCACAGTTAAACCATAAATACGCAATCGGGCGTTGTAAATATACCGACGTAAATAAAATGTCTATTAATCTGTCTCTCACTTACAACTTTTTTGTTTTGACACACTGTCAGATAGTCTAACTTCATGAGAACTAAATATTCTGCATGTTAGAGATTAATGATGTAACTAGTAGTTTATAAATATTAATTTAAAAAGATATATATTTTACTAGTACATGATCCTAGATATGCACAATAAAACATTTCCACTTCACTTCTAAAATTTAGCTATAAACTGCCTTTTAATTATCAATGTACTCCCCGTCCTTAATAAATAGTATTATTTACTTACCAAATAAGATAATAAAACCAAATATGATATATGATAATTAGAAAATATAATATTTTTTTCTTATTAATTACATCAGACTTTTAGAGTTATCATGTAATAACTGTAATCCATTAACAACAACAGCTGATAGAAATTACCTGTGATGTGAGAGTTTTTTTGATAGAATAGACAAAAAAACAGCAGAAGAGGATATGTACACAAGTTCTGGTACCTTACTTATCGGATGTCACACAAATGCATAAATACCTTTACACCTACCATATATTAGGTTGTGGTTTTCCACGTTTAGAGTCACTTTACTATTGGTGCTATACAATATCATAAAAATATTTAATGTTAAAAAACGTTAACTTTTAATCATTCAGGAGTTTTTAAATTTCGGTAATTTAGAACATTGGTCACTTAATACCGAGAAAGAGGCTTGAAAATTTTTACCTTGATTCACCGTTGTTAAAAAAAGGAAAGAATTTAATACAACAATCTGTATTCTATGATTTGATTAATATTGCATTAATAAATTGCTACGAAATTTGTAAATCAACATCAAAACAACAAAAATCATAAAAGTATGGTAATAAATATTGAGGATTTATATGTTTTAAAAATATTATAAGGATTCTTTACTCTCAATTGACATTAATAATAAAAATTAACACAGTCTACAATATAGGCAAGGCTGAACATTTATTTTACATAGGCAGCTATTCCACTTTTTCCATCTATACATATAACCTTTTTGGTTGCTGTAATTGTGAATACCACATTTACCACTGTAGTTACCGATACATGTATCTTACATGTATCGGTAACTATGCCACAACACTTGACTTGAGTCACTTTAAATAGAAAGTCTTGAAATTATATTTTGAAACTAAAATTAATTTCAATATATATTAGATAGGAATTAGGTTTTAACTTTGAACGTTAGTTCTCAATGCTTGTAATTATCTCTTGATATTTTTTCTTTATTAACTTAGTATAAATCCTTAACTTTAACATGTTATATTAGAGGTGTGACGCTATCTAAATCATAATCAACTTGTCATTCAAAGTTGTAAATAAATTATGATATGTTCACACTTCTCAACTGAAAGATAATGAACATCGTGCACCTAAAAATTCCAAATATTTTGAGGTTATAAAATCCTTATTTATATCAATAAAGAGTAATAAAAATAGATAATTGATACAACACAGGGAAAACATAGACTTTTATTACACCTGACCGCTTCAAATTATATTCTTTAATAATTATTAAAAGTATAATTTTCGTTGGAAATATGTTTTAGGTTAGAACACAAACCTGCATAGAATCCGCACTGATGATCTCGGTTCCAAACTTTTGCGCTAATTCCAAGCTTAGTTTAGTTTTCCCAGTTCCTGTTGCACCCAGAATTATCACCATTGGTATTTTCGATGATATCACAGTTCTGAGAGCCATAATAACAACACTTACACGAACTTCACATCACCACAACTAACTTCACTATTGTTATGACAGATCTCAAACATTCTATTGCGTTCCGTTCTTGGCAAAGTCATCACATTGCTAATATTGTTTCGTTTTCCTTGTAATCTTATGCATACATGTATAGCATGTTGTTTATTTATAAAAAAAAATAACAAACAAAATGACTTACACTATTTGAGACCATATTGTGCAATATTACTGTATTATTTTAAGATATTAGTTGCTTTATTTAAAAACATATTTGACGCAGAAATGTAAGCATAAGTTCTTATAATATTCTTAGGATGAATATTTTTTTGGGTATGTTATAAAAGATGCCTTAAATTTGTAGATGTATTTGTTAGAGTATTTAATTATCAGATGAATAAACTGTGAATTCAAAAAAGAATCTTGCTCAATGTCTATATCATAAAAATCTACATACAACGTAAAATATTTCAGTGTAGGTTGGTAATTTATTTCAATTTTCAATACAACTATACACATCTTTTGTATACTTACGTATCTAACAGGAAGCAATTTAAATAGTTTTAACAATACATTACTTATTATACTTAGTTGTTGAATCACTTTTTATATTTGTGCAAAATGTATCAGGAAATAATTTTGGTGAAGAGTGGAGAGGCTTTTTTAACAACATGGCCTTAGGGAACATAGATCACCTTAAGTGGCCATGTTACCTGGAATTGTTCCTAACACTAAATCCGAAAAACTCGAGTTCGTTTCTATTCGATGTCAGTATTTTCTAATATATTTTCTGATGCTGATCTTTCTAGCAACAGAATCACGTGGCAATGCTTCTATTTACTTTTCTTTTAAATCTGATTTATGTCATTGCATTAGAAATATGTAAGAGTATGAAATTTAATGTTTATTATTAAGATCAGTGTTTTTGTTGCTTTTTGTGTTGTGATTTCCTTTGCTTCTTCAATCATAGAGAACACTTTATGATGTATGTTTATATGAAATAATAGTAAAGGAGTAAGATAAACAACGAAGTATGAATAAAAACCGTTTATTTTTTTACACCGACCAAGACAGAGCATTAAAAACATCATCACGCCAGCGTACCGCACAGGTACATATAAAATCACAGAATCTAAACACTAATTTAGTAACCGAAAACCCAATTAAAATAAATCGAAAATGTATAAAAATCACAATCGAATAGCCAATGGTTTCTCAACTCTGCCCCGGAACGGCCTTATCATTTATTTAATATTTAATGATTATCTTAGCATTTCGATATAGATAATTAAGGAACAAAAACCAAAGAACTTTTCACATCGTCATGATAGTATCCAAGTGGACTCTGACGCGATAAGTACAAATGTCCTTTTATACTAACGCCACTTCAAAGATGGCAGGGTGCAAATTTAATGTTAGGCGGAATTTTATTTTGCGTCCTGCACTCTCTGTAGTGGTGTGGTGTAGCCACCGCTAGGGGGCATGCTGCGACCGGCTCGCCGTCGTTCACCGCTCATTCATCGCTCGCAACACGCCCTATCGACCACCATTAAAAACATTATACATCCCCACTGGGCCCCAACGGTGGCTAGATGTTAACCATCGCTTACGGATACTGTACAAATAAAAATTACACAATAGAAATTAAACTATTTTTTACTCATCCCAACCTTATTTATAAAATTTACAAATTGAGTTGCTATGTATATGTTTATGCTATGTGTTACTTCTTTTTGATCCAAGACGTACCATTTGGCGATGGTGGAAATGTGCCTTGTCACAGTTATATGTGCATTGATTCGTTAACTTCCGTAATCTCGATCTGCCCTACCGAATATAAAGCTGTCATCTCTTACATTAAACATTACCTACTGACTTTCCCTTACGCGAAAACTATATTTTTTAACTGTATGTTATCACCAAATAAGAAACCAATGTTACTTTCAACATAGTTAAATCATGATTAACTTTATTATTTATGTCAAGTATAACAAAAAAAAAAATTAAATGCAGGTACAACATTCGAGAATTCGTAACTCTCCCATTAAGAAAAAAAATTAAACGATTACTAGAAAAAAACTCGTTTACAAAAATGACATACATCTAACATATTATCTATTCTCTATTATGTACATTATTTACCAGCTAGTGGAAGATAAACTGCAAACCTTTAACAGGATAACTATAAACCTCCTCGTGTAATCACTACTTATTAAAACAACGCTATACCCTACATAATATCTCACAAAAATATTTCTTGCAACTAATTCGAGTATAAACCTAATATTATCTATATATGTATATGTACATAGCAAGGCACATTCCGCACACAATTAAAGCCTTCGAGCGTACAAATCTGTTGACCGTGTGCTTGATAAAACATCAAACTGTATCAAATAAAGCCCGGACAGAGATGCTGAAATTTTATTGCGCCCTCGACCCCGGCGAAAATCTAGCGCGTTCAAAATCTGACAGCCTGGCTTAACACGTATCGATTTTATATCGAAAGTACATCACTAACTTACTGCAATAAAATATTATATAAAAGAAAATGCAAAATTTTCTATTAGTAGGTACTATGAGGAACTATTTCGTGGTTATTTTTTATGTTAAATTTCTTAACGGAAATTGTAATTATACTTTATGATGTTATTATCAAAATACACAGTCTATGCCATTAAAACGTATAACGTATACTAGTCACTGAGATTATATTCATTGTTTTGAGTCACTGGACTATTTAGCTAAATTGAAGCTATATTTGTTATTCCGTCTAATATTCACAACGTACAAAATAAAATATCCGTATACACTAAGTGATATATTAATAAAGCATATACAATAACCAAGTGCAAAATTGGCTGTAAAACACATGATTACAAAAATCATTTTTAGCGCCGCGCCAAATTCACTTACTGACAGTAAAAAGAGCGCGAAAATTAATTCGAAAAGTGCGCGCTTCAAGCAATATTAAAGTAACCGTATTAGTATTAATCATATGTTTAAAATTTGTAATGTAATGCGGTTCAACACACACACATATATTTATATATATATGACACATATATATACACATATATATGATCTACA
>JAABKM020000004.1:966885-982180 GCA_016277805.2 Papilio aristodemus | reverse complement strand
TAAATAATTATTAAGATACAGTAAAATGGTCCATAATTTTTTGGATCGTAATGATGTTTTTAAAATATTTTTTCGGAGTCAATGGCGTGACTAAATATAAAAACATTAAGTGTTAATTTTACATGATAACAAAAACCATTAAAAACCGTAAGCAAACTAACCTATGCATATTTTAGACTTACAATAATATCGAGTTAACTATTTTTGATATCACTATCCTATTCCCGCACGAGCGCGCGGGACGTGGGATGAAATAGAAAATCCTACGAACCGGGCCGAAAACATATATAGAGGCCAGCATATCCGGAACTTTCTGTATAACCCTCAGCAGCCACCTGCCAGCCTAGCTAATGAATTCACGGCTATCGGCACTACTACTGTATGTATGTACAGCACTGACAAACCCAATCCGATATCGCTCCCGACACTGCGAAACGCCTTACACACACAAGATGATACGAGTAGAACCACTAAACATTTCGGAACCATGTTAAAAGTTGATTTTTGACAATCCAATGCGATCCAAATATTATCGCTCCCTTCACAACTATTTTATCAAATATTTTAAACAATAAGTCAAAAAACATTTTAGAGGTATAAACCAGTCTACGAGTTCTCGAAACAGTCTGTAACTATTATGTTTTATATGAAGTCCTGGGACTCGATTACACAAATTTTATGGCTCACTTTGGCACTGCAAGATATCGTTTGAGCAAAACTAACTAGCAGTTATTTATCACTACAATACTCGTACAGAAGCAGAGTAAGCCGTAAAAGCTGACAATTTGTTGAAAATTTAACAAACCCCCGTCAATAACTTTTGTCAAAATTCTTTAAGACCTAGCGACGTCTTTAATAATGACCGTATTATAGCGTACAGAAATTATTAATACGCGTCTGACACACTTACTAAAGTTAGCGTCCTCTAGCATCACACGAAGATGTCTCGGAGAGCTCTTCTCTCTGGACAAACGATCACCATTGCGAGCGGCCCGCGCCGCTCAATACACGCGATAGCGGGAGACCATCATCCGGAGTTTTCTTAATTTAGCGACCAGTTTGTTCTGCTGCTTCTGCAGGTTCTCCCTCTCGTAGTCGTCCTCGCGAAGTTTCCGGCAGAGGGCTGCTGCTTCGCGAAGTATGACGACTTTCGGGGCGCGCTCCTTGTCCCTGGTTGCCGGTATTTGTTTCTTCAGTTCATCGAAGAGGTTTTTGAGTCCAATACGGCGCTGGCGCTCCATGTCGTTGTGTATAGACCGCCGCTCGATGTCGGGCGCCTCGGCCTCGGAGTCGGTGTCGGTGTTGGAGCGCCGACCGCGCCGGCCCGGGCCCCTGGCTTTCCGCCGCGGTACAGAGGCGCTGGGTATACTCGTCGGTGGTATCAGACGCTTCCTGGCGGCCGGTCGCGGGGTTTGCTGTGGCGAGTACAGCAGGTCTAGCGACGACGATGAGCGTGAATAAGATTCCCGCGACTGCGTCGTGCCCGGTAATGGTTGATAAGTTGTGCCAAGCGACACCACGTCGATTTCCTCCTCTGCAACAATAGAGAAAAAGTTTAATATGATGTAGTTTTAACAGCAAAAAAGGAAGGAAAAATATAATAGGGTTATTTATCTTCGGAAGCGATATTGTTATCTTGCGACGCGTTTGCCGCATACAGTTTTAGCGTTCGTTTATTTGTATTGCAAATTAAAACCCGCATTAACAGTTTCATAGCTTGCATGCTTTCATTCATGCAACGATCCTAATGTTCCCATCACCATAAAAGGCGGGCGATCGTCGGAGCGTCGTCTATATACAATTGCGGGTCTAGATGTGATGTAGGGATGCGGCTGCAGTAGTCAGGTGGGAGGTGGTGCTACGGCGAGGGGAGGTTGTGCGAGGGGTGGCATGGGAGGCAGGGGTACGAGGGCGTCGACCCCGGCGTACTACCGCAGCGTCTGTGGACATCGATCCGGACGCTCGACGTCACCGACATTCGCGCCAAAACGAGAGCGCGTGCGCGGCGCATACTGCAGCGTCCGCACTCAATGGACGCCGGGCTGTCGGCCGGCGCGGACCGCCGCGAACACGCTCCCGTCGCCTAGCACGTCTCTATCGGCTGTCGATCGCGTCCGATGTCGATGGAGAGAAGCTTCATTAGTACATCGGTGAGCACGCTCGCTCGAGACAGACACGCGAGCAATTCGAGACCGGTAAAACCTGTTACTGTTGCTAGGGCACAATCGCGTAGCAACAGGCGAGCACACGGTTTGCCGTTTCGAAATGGATAACTAGTTTTTCTTTACTAAATATAAATGTGAGAGACGTACGGAGTCGATGGCGTCAATGGTAACTGCCTCAACACGGGCGCCTCTCTGTTATAATCTACCTGCATTCTCTAGAATCGAAGCCATTGGACTAGGACTCCCAAATGAGCAGGATGAAGTAAATAACGCGCGATATCAGACATACTACGTATCGTGTTTACTATGTAGGGCCAAATTCGCGGAAAGTCGTTATGCGGCAGCGCTATCTTGTTATGCGAACGAATAATTATGTCAGCGGTTCCCCGCGATCCGGATCGCCGACCGAACGCAATCGCGCCGCGGAGTCCGCGCCCGAGAATTTCCGATTTGATTTTAAGGCGTTGGAAATAGAAACCGGTCACGTGGGCAGCTGTTGAAGCGTTTCAAGGACGAAACTCGCGAAATATACGCGAACCGTGCGTTCGAGATAATCGACCTCGGCGACGATGGAATAACGCCGACGCGCTCAATTTTTTCGTCGTTTCCGCATAGTTACACGGCTTATCGTAAACGCCGCATCGGTCCTGCGTATCGGTGTGACGCAGGACGTGGGCGCGGGGTGTCCGTCGTGCTAGAAGTCGATTCGCACATCGCGATTTTCTCTTTCCCTGGCGCAGGCGGGATTTAAAACCGACGGTATTATTTTCAGCGTGTAAGCGATACGGGGCGTATTGTCTCGGACGGCGCCGCTCTAGAGCGTACCTAGGTATTACAGCCACATCACTTGAACGTGATATCTATCGTTTTGATTTGGAACGCTATAGAATTCACTACTTTACTACTGGAAAATCCTAATGTGACGCCAATATTTAATATGTAAAAACGTTCAACGAAACATTACATTGTTTTTTTTTTTTAATATCCCCTCGGGGTAAATCCGCTCCGAGGGAGAGTTTATTTCGAAGCGAAGTACCCATTGGATAAGTTATATTGTTAGCCCACTCGAGATTAGTCACAATTACTGGGCACTGTCTACATGTTAGTCGTGACACATACAATGAGTCATTGAACTGCATTGCCAATGAGTTGCTTGGACCCATATTTAGTTATTCGAATAGCATACTAAAGTTAACAACTATTATATTCGACATTATGCCCTTTAATAACTTCATATAAGAAAAATCGATGAAGGATAGTCAGGTAAAAACTAATTATAACATACCTTTAAAATCATAACGAATTGTTTGAAAGTATTATTTCATCTGTTTTATCTGAAATTGTAATCACACAGTTGTGTCGGTAATATGTGGAACTAATACAAATAGATTGCATTCTGGGCTACAAGCGCGGTAGGGCGCGGCTACCACATTGCATTTAGGTTCACACACTAACCACGTTCCGATTTCATAAATACGATATTACACGATTTAGATCTAATTGATTTTAAATAAAAATGTCCGTAATTAAATTAACAAGTATATGATCAAATATTAAAATACAAGAAATCTCTTAGTTTATATGAAGCTGTAAGGGTTTTGTTGAAGAGTTGTGAGTATGTCTGAGCCGGGTGACCCGCAAGGTGCGCTTCTCTACGCTCTAAAGCCCCGGGCCAAGTTCACTGGCATTTGAGCGCGTTAATTAAAAGTTTTCATGACGTGCGCGCGTTGCACGCTATCATATACAGTGTGTTTACAAATCCATTCGTACATTGTGAATGATCATCATTTAAATCACAAATTAAAAAAACTTAAGAAATTACTATTAAAACCGCGCGAAATATTGATAATTATAAAGGTGCGCCTCTATCAGTTGAAACACGGGGGATTTTAAACGATAATCGACACGATTATTGTGCGAATTTATGATATCCTTGAAACAATTTAATCTGTGATAAGAAGTCTCGTGAGCGCGCATTATAAATTTTCAATTCGACACATCCTGTACGTACCAAGCGGTACTTAGTACGTTAATAAGCTTAAGAGACCATAACTGTGTGGCCGCGGCTCGTTCATATTGTTTTCACATTATTACTGGAACCCTAAATGGAAATTACTTACGTCACCTAAAAAGCAAAGGTAGTGCCATCCTACAGCGCCGAGATTGATCGCGACTCAATAAGGTATATTAATAAAGTTAAAAGATAGCAGTCGCAATGTAATATAGCGATCGAATCCATCGCTGACCCGATCATGTGTGTATTTTTAGTGTATTACGCAACCGAGTAAAGTCGGTCATCTAGGCGGTGGCGGGTGCTCGAGATCGGCCGCCTTCTAAATCAGGCAGTGATAATTTATGGACCGAGGTATGATGCCGGATCGATTGGGCGTACGGCCTTGGCGGGTAGGAAGTTCACGGGCGAACGTTTGACGTAGAAAAAAAAACTCACAAACCAACGAACAAACGATTAGGTGCTAATGAACGTTAGAATGTAACCGGATTTTAGTATTGGGGATTGTTAGTTTTCCTTCGGGAATATAATACAAAAGTTACTGATAAAGTTGTATTAGGTTTCTAAGTTATTTCTAGATAATTTAGAGCTGTAGAAAATATGAAACAACTTAAAATCCTCTCGCCGACTCCTTAATACTAAATAATCAGTCTCATTTTGAAATCAATTTGTCAATAAATGTTATGGATACCTAGTAATTCTATGATCAAGTGAGGGTAGTTGAAGAAGCTGTCACACTACAGTGCAAATATTACGGTACAAAAAAATATTAAAAAATAATCGATTTCGGCAATGAGACGAAAACTAAAATGTCAATTGATTAAAACCACTACCTATACGTTCCACGGCTTATCGAAGAAATCTTATTTCGTCATACGATTCGATTCATTTGACTCATTTATGGCCTCATCTTAATAAACGACATTAGTAAAATTAATATTATATATTAATATATGATGGACTACTTTCAAATTTTGCCTTGGACCTTGGAAACCTCGCAGACTGTGTGATGAAGCACTTACCCACTCATCTCGTATTCTCCATAAAAAGTGTTGCCGTGTGAAGTTAGATTTTAATAGCTTTTAAATTATTCAGCTTTGCTAATTCTGATAATAATTATTATAATAGACTGCGCGACCTACTTATTCGCGCTAGTGTTGTCATCCGCGAGCATCATATTTAAACGCGCATTTATGGAAAATTTAACAGATATGGGATTTAGATTATATTTTTTTTATTATTTAATAATCATTAGGTCGGCGAGATCAAGGTGAAATTTTAAATTATCTGGTTGCCGTGCTAGTATCACGCGGTCGGCTGTAAGACATTTTGATAAGACAATACAAATTTATGCCAGTCGGACAACTTCGTATCCGTTATCGGCATTGATGTTTGGTGGCCGAAGGTCGCGGGGCCGGGGAGGCGATATTTACTAAAAACGAGCCTCCGTTCAAGGCTTAGGTTATGATTAAACATTGATGTACTTGTTTCCTTCAAATGTCACCTCTCAGCCTGTTCAAGCATTCAGAAAACTATTCCTTGGATAGCCATATTTTCAATTGTGTCAAAAGGTGTTCTGTTCGATTCCTTGACAAATTTTGAAACATATTCTATGCTTTTTATAAGGACTCTTCGTAAAGGAAATTTATAGCAACATAATCCGATAGAAGATAATTTGCACAAAGGCGTCTGTTATAAATGTAATGTAACAACTTCACCGAATAGATATTAAGAAACATCAGATAATAATTATAATTACTATACAAATTTCTAAGTTTTCTGTACATTGTACAGTAGCATCAAGCGTGGCGAGGAAAGCCAGTCGGCACTTCCACGTTTCATTTAACGTCACATTACTTTTTTATCGCGATTTGAAATATTTACACATACATACGAAGCGATCGTTTAAAACAATATCTAACAATTCCGACGCGATAACGGCAAGGTCGCTCCCACTACACCGCCGTACACCGCGCTCGCTCTACCTACTACAGCGGGACATTTGTATTTTACGACTCGTAACACTACGGACGGTGATGACTGTGTCAACTTATCGTGAATTGATAATGAATTGTACATTAAACGCTTTACTGTCCGCGGACAACCAAACCAAACCATCAAACACGCAGACATACACAATAGATTGCTACAAATAGTGAAGAATCGAATGTCTTGTCTAAAAAATTCAAAGAGGCGGTAACGCGAGTTGCATCCGATCGCACTCATAATTATTTATGTCGGACAACGTCAACGCTCGGATAATTTTAGTATCAATTTCCGCATAAATGTAGGTTGTCTTGAACAGTCGCCACTAGTGCCTTGAAGATAGGCTTCTAACTAGGACTCAATGTTTACATGTAGGTCAGCTACGAACGTCGCACACAACCGTGCAAATCGTGTTAACTATGCAATGGAGAACAATCAATGCTAGTTTATAACCAAGACATATTTTATTATAAGTTATTTTAATTCAGAAATATAATGTCAATATTTCGATAATATACAAAAATAGAATTCTTTATCATACGATGCGAATTTTTCCGACGCTACGCACGTATGATACCACAAAATTAAATTCATGCTGTTGCTACGCACACGCGAGTTTGAACTATGTTAACTAAATATTTATTCAAGTGATTGTGTCTTAACATTGCTTAGTAAGTATTTACGTCAGTAGTCAAAAATAGATCAGCTGTTGTCAACGTTTGCTTATGAAAAGTACTAAATCTTAACACAGTTGTCGGCCCCGACACGGTTCCGAGCGAAGTTTGGGGGGCGCCTAAAACCGGATTCGATGCCCTGAATTGCCCTTAAAGGAACTTAACAATTCTATAGCACGGTTACTGCCCCACTTGCTCTACTCGACGGGACCTAGAATTTAAATATCATAAATCACAATCTCGGCCGCGCAATCTGTCAAGATAAAACACAGGTCAAAAGCACCTAGAGCTGTTTAACTCGGTTATCTGTCCAAAGTTTATTAGGTTAGCCGCTTTTATAATTATAATGGCCCGCAATAGCTCACGTTATTGCGAAATGACACGGCGTTTTTCAATAAAAAAAGCCATAAAACTAGTGACCCGAAATTTCGTTGGATGCGTCAAATTAAAACACGGCGAAGAGAATAACCTCGTACGTTTATAATCTATCGTAAGCTGTATGCATGCAAGTAAACGGCACCGCTGCAAAAAGTCCGTGTAATAAAATTCAATAACTAATGGTTCGGTTTAGTCGCAACATATTTGCGCGGGAAAATCAGTCTATTCAGTCGGCAGCCGGCGCGCTCCGCGACGTATGGCGCGATAAAACTGCGCATGCGTCGTAAATTTGGCGCGGCCGCTAGTGATGCGATACGAACCGTTACGAATCTTGTAATCGACTCCGTCAGAGTTATTAATATCGCATTGTTTTATAGAAAATTAAAGCTTAGATTGAATATATAGTTGTTTGACGGTGAATACCTCATTAAGCGATTTCACCGGCGCAATTTATCGCGACCGTCTATGAATTGTCATCCGGCCAGACTAGACGCGGGAGTACCGCGTTCCGAACCGGTCCGGTGAGCCGAGCTCCACTTCAATGAGATTCCATTTCATTCCGTCGCATTCTTGCGCGACTAACGGACAACTCGATGCGGGAATGTCGTACTGAATGCCAACATCGATATTTTTAACTAGTTACTTAGCATAATTGACAATTAAACGGAAAAAGACGATATTTTTAACGACTGTAAGGGCGCAACAAGTAGCGTCGTAAACAAATGCGGAGCCACGACGCGACCTCACACGCCGCTATCGATGATAGCTAAAGTGCAAATAGATAACGTAACATTGTAGTAAACGCTGCACTCGTGCGGCGTGCAGTCGAGGTCGAATCACAACAGTAAATAATATTAACATGAGTCTTTCGCAATCCACGCGGACATGTCTATATACAATACATACTTCCCGCCAAAATGAAGTAAACGATTTAAGCATATGAATCGCTTTTAATATCGAATATGATTGAAGTTAATTTTAAAGCCAGACAATGACAGATTCATCGTGTACTGAACTTTGCACCGATGACATTTAACTAGCGGGACATTGCCGCATTAATCAAGCGTCGGCTCAGATGTGGACCGACTATCGGTAATCATTCGGTCCCGAGGGATGAGCAGGATGGTGTGACATTAAGGAAGGTTGGTACGTTCAAGGTCGGGAAGGTTCCGGAAGGCGGTGGTGCGTCTAGACGGCGGGAGGGATGCGAGAGGCGCGCGGGGCGAAGCGGGGGAGTCGGGTCGATACGCCCAGTTTCCGCGCTCGCAGAATTACGCCTGCGTCCTCGCGACTCATCTTGTACCGCCGTCTTACACAATTATAATATACATAGAATTTTTATACTAGATTTACTTAACAAAATTACGAACTTTATCGAAGTAAAAATTGTTGGGAAACAATTGGAATTTCATTTAAATCGCCAACTTATTGAAACGTTTGCTATAGTGCAAGTTCAAAGTAAAAAAAACTTATTAAAAGTACTTCTTGTAACTTATTTAGGAGGTTAGGATTAAAAGATATAGAAAGAATAAAGGATACGGTTTGAGAGAATATGTATCGAGTGATTTAGATAAATTTAAAGAATGAGAGACGAGGTAATGTACCTATAGCGACATCGAATGAAACAAGTGCCTGAGATCTTATATTGGTCAACGCATACATATGTTGGTCAGTATATTTTTGCTATGGATTTAATGTATTAGTTATGTAATAAAGAATATAACATACCTGATTCGCAAGAGTCAGATGGCGTTTGTACTCCGAGATAGTCGATGCGTTGGCGCGCGATGGTGTAAGAGTGGTCGGCGGCGACCACGGCGGAGTCGCTCAGGAGCCTGCGCGCCGCACCCGCCACGTCCACCACGTGCTCGAACGGGCATGGGTGCTCGTCACCATCTAGCGAGGGCGGCGTCTCCGGCCGCGCGGGCGATACGTCACGCCGGAGTAGACTCTGGCCGGGAGTTGCGGAAATCAAGTCTGACGGTACGAAAGTGTTAGACGGGTGTACCGAGTCGGCGCAGGAGCCCGCCCACATACAATCGTGATGGACTATGTTATCCTTGTGGTCTTCAGGAGTCTCCCGTATCCGCCAGTCCGTGTCGTTGTCGTCCAGGCTGTCTGTGTTGGAAGGCGTCGCCAGGTCCAGCCGTTCCACCTCGTAGTCCACCTGGGTCCAGAACTCCGACGTCTGTGTCATCTCCATCGTCACCTCGTCCAGTGTCTCCCAGATGTCGAACTGCAGTATGTTGGGGTCGAGAGATGGTGGAGACATTTTTATTTTTGATTCTTCTCTTCTTTATATAGACTAAAATACTAACTAGTTTTAAAGCTACGACGAACTTTTTGATATCACAGAGCCCCTTATCACAAGGACGATGCGCGCGATGGGTCCTACGCACACCGTCTGCAACAAAAAAATAACTAATTAATAACTAAATTATTAAAAGTTCCATATAACTACGGTGACAGTCGAATATTGGAATATCGATAGTGATTTATAAAAATATTTAAATATGAAAAATAAATAGAAGCACTAAATATTATCAGACAATTACCTATTATTGCACAACGTTCACAAATCAAATTAGCTATTATAAATATAAAAATAAAAATCTTAAAAAACTTGTTAATAAAATTAGCAACGAAAGAGATATTTGTAACACAAGGGGTGTTGACCCCCTTGTATTTACAAACAAATCCCGTTAGTGCACTAAGTCGGGGAGCGGGAAGTGTCCACCGCGGTGTCCAAAACTAGACTGAAGGCGGGATACGAAAACGAACTGTTTTAAAGGGTACTTTGGCCTTGAGGCCTATTCCAGTTCATACAAAAATTAGCTTTTGTCCTTGCCGTACCACCCCCGCTTTTTTTACCATTATCTACCTGGATATTGGTGCAAGACTGATTCTGCGAACAGTCGTCAACGCCAGGTAGACCGTGTACGTGTAAAAAGAGCATTTGTTTACAAGCGCAGAATGGCGCGAAAACACTCTGTTTACCAATATAACGACGCTGCGCGCCTTTTTACACTTCAATTTAATTTGACACACAAAAAGAACAAATAATTTTAATAGTGTCTAGAAATATATGTTAAATTTTGCGATATATTTTTTCACTATTATATCTTAATTGATACAAGATTTTTGAATTTTTGATTTTTGAATTGATTTTGCATAATTTATACTTTTATAATTTTCAATGTTAATTTATGACTTGGTAAGAAATTTTATTGCAATCAATGGATTAACAATCATTGTATGTAAAAGTGATTTTCCGTAGCAAAATATTTTTTATATAATTGATATTAAGATTTTATATATTGATATTAAGATAGTTTGTTAAATTTAGAGAAGGTGGAAAGTACTTTCCTGTAATATTATACAATTTCTATTTCTGCACTTTAAGCAATACTGCATTTCAACACATAAATTAATTTCATAATTATTATGAAATATGGAATATTATGAAACAATATAAAAATATTTATACTAATAAGTAGCAAGTAAAAAGTTTTAATAAATCATCATTTTTTTTCAAATTAGATGTCAATTTATAAGTACGATTTTATTAAACTAATTATTTACAACTTCGATAATAAATTATCTAATATAGTGGATTTTTTATGTATTATATATATTGATTTATATTTCATAACTAAAAACATCGATTGTGCAATTAGGTAAATTAAATCGATATTCTTTCAAGATTCCAGGCTTATAAAATTCAAGAACAGCAGTTTTAATACAGAGCTTAAGATGGTGGCCATGTTAGGAATTTGGGCGCCGGGAATTCGCAGAAACGCTAACCAAGCATAGGTTTATTTCGTGGTCGGCTTCGGCAACGCCCCGCCACCAACTTATACGCTATGGAAATCCTTTAGAATATCTACCCGCACCTGTTGATGCTTTTTAAAACCGTATTAAATCACTAAATAATGTTGTAGAATTACACTTTAACTATAAGAATAAAATAGCTCACCGAAAAGTTTGTGTAAATCGTGATCCGACTGGGGCCGGCGAGTTACACAATTTCACACAGAATTCTTCAGAATCTTCGACAAAGTTTTTTCCGTACACACTGCGTAACACTCACTGAGAATATGCGGTTGGTTATACAGTGTAAATTAAATACGGTACTTCTTCCGAGACCTCCTATTGAGTTTGTCAGACACTGAAACATTATTCGGGTGCCGGCCGGTTCTAAGGACAGCCGCGCGTGCTATTCGGGTGGCGCCGTGGATACGACTAGTTGGCGAAGCGCGAGGTGGCGAGCGAGTAGCGGCGGCGGCCGCTCTCGCGCTCCGGGCTTTGATGCGGCGCCCCCTCCCCGACCCGCGGCCGAACAGCCGGCCCGGCTAATTCGATGCCATTCATGAAATCCTCTGAAAATACGCTTCGTCCTAGCAATTATGTGCCACACATATATTCACATATCATTTCTGCATACAGTCACACAGTTTTTTTGTTGTATCAGCGCATAAATCGCGAATAATAGCGTAAAATATCTTCCGTCTCGCGCCTCTCGAGTACTCGGGGAAGGAAATCAGCGCAGCGGCGTTACGGCTTACGTTTAAATGTTTGCGTGAACATTTAGCTGTGTGAGTTAGGTGCGGTTTCTGACGTTGTGGGAGGAAAATCGAGGCGAACGCCGGTCGCCGTCGGCTAGCTGTCGCGTCCTCACTCGGCCGCCGGTGTTTCTCCGGTTAGAACGTAGGTCGTATTGTTATTCACAGCTACCGCTATCGAAGCTAGGCGCTCGAGGCTTACGGCGCGAAGCAGAAATACCTGAGCGATTCTGATGAATTGGCGCGTATTATATTTATTGTGCGCCTGCACTGCAAAGAATTCGGTTTCATAGTCTTAAAAAGTATTTAGCGTTGTATTTATTGCTTAGTTGTGCAATATAAAATAAAACATTATCTTCATAGCAATAAAAGAGTTGTTAGACTTAGGTCGTGAAAAAAATGACAATGGTACCAAATTATTCTTAATAATTTGAACATTAATTAGGAAAGCATATTTCAGGTACAAATAATAAACGCAATTACCGATTATTATTAACACATATTTTTATTTTCCCGCTATAAATCTTTATACAATATACTATTAATCAAACAACAGTTTGATTTATTTCGGATAAATTAATTATTATTACACAGTAGAATGGCAACAATATTTATTATCTATGCATAGCAATACATCATACTTTCCCCCCATAAAGTTCGACGACCCGCATTCCGCGCGTTGCATTCCAAGCGAAGTAAAAAAGATCAGCATCGACTTTGCAAACCTTAAGAATAGGGTTACATTATGCCAAACGTGAAATAGGGACAAATATAAAATTTTTAGCTATCATTAATACTAAGATTATGAATATTTAACGTCGCATTAGCATTATTTATTTAAAAGCGAGAATTGAAATTTTGTTTGTTTGCAAAGTTCAGAAAGTGTTCATATGTAGGAATTTATCCTACATATGAACAGTTTCTGAACTTGTATGTGCTAGGTAAAGAGCCTGTTATTATGTACTAATGGACAAATTGACTGGTTGTGTTGTAATGTTTATTATGCCTAACAGACATATTTTATTCCATTATTTATTTTGAAACAAATTTCACATTAACACAAAATATATTTTTATGCAACTAAACAAAGTCGTAATATTTGATAATTATTTCTACAAAACTATTTATACTATAATCGATGCGTATTCTAACAAAATGACGCTATGGTAACCCTACTTGTAACTAATAAAAGTCTCCCTTCTTTGAAAGGGACGCCGCATAGCAGTCGATTTTGATTCCGAACGTTATACGAGATTATTTATAGATTTTTTCTAATCAAACATCTAGATACAAACTTTTATTAATAAAGTAACTCAGTAAAATTTTAAAACCATTGCCTGTATCAATTGTTATAATAATGAACAAAGTTAATAATTATTTAATGTGAATGACATATTTTATCATTCAGTCAACTCTTTAATTCGTGATTAATATTCTCCCGCATAGCAACAACAAAGCTGATAGTTGCACATTGTCTTCAATAGATGTCGCTCAACGCATCTGTACGAGTAAACTCCAAACATATTTTTAATTTTATTTGACGTATGATTTTTTACTTTCTGTGTTTTTGTTGCTACCCATACAACCGAATTATATAAAACCTTATTATAGTAAACATAAAACTTTAACAACTGCATTGATACGTAGGTAATTATTAATAGTTTATACTTAACCTAAATTTTAAAATTAATTATTTGTCGTTGTTATTCTTTTTACTTTAAGTATTTATTTTTATAAAACATTCTGTTTTGCTATTTATTGTGTATTATAGAGAAAAATATATTTATATTATTTATTAGTTACCCAATGATCATCGAAGATGTAGGATTTACCGTAATCAATGTTCACTAAGTTAAAAGAAACCGACAAATTATGAAAGATAAAAAATGACTACCTGTCCACATTCACAAACTCTTCACTGATCCTTCCGACTAGCTTTTTAGCTTTTTTATATGAAAAAAATCGTCATCATCTCAAAGTATGCCGTCTTGTGTGCTTGCTTCGTTTATAAAAGATTCCTTTCGCGATACAAACAACATCTAGTAACTTACTAAAATTAGGAATAAAAGCAGGAATTAACAACTTAAAATCTAAGTTTATAAAAGTATCTAATTCATAAATTACTGTATTTTTCGGGAAGCAACATTTGAACATCATGACGTCACTCGACATTTTAAACTGTTTTATTCTACTATAATATCATTTACAGCTACATTGAAGGATAAAACAAAAGAACTTACATGTAAGTTAGACATCCAAATCACAAAACAAAATTTAATTTAAAACACAAATTATAATTTAATTTTTTTATATAATTTTGGATTAAAGTTAAAAGAAAAACATATTGTGTGCGTTTCTTTTAACAGAACTAAATTATGATAGGCGTAATGTCAAATTTGATCTTTCAACCCCCAACCCTGCTTATCATTGTAACCAAACCCTAGAAAAATTAGATCACGCTCACCCTAACGACGTACAAACCCTTTTACAAAAACCACCCTTCGGATAATTTTATTCATTTAATCCCATCTATTACAGATAAAAAAATAGACGCCGGAAATAGTACTCGCTTCCGAACTGGTTGACGACAAAACATTTATTTTGGCAGATGCGAGATCTATTGGACCGATTTTGAACTTAAGCGTATTTAATTTAAAGTAGTAAAGTCTACACATTAACACGCGTATAATTTAAAAAAAAGGTAGGGTGAAAGATAAAAGTAAAACGGTCATAATCTGCATTTTTTGTAAACTCTTTGGACATATAATGTCACTCTTGAGCAATTTCAAAACGCAATATGTCATTCATAATTAACGATTAAGATGTCAAATTTTGATGTGTTTTGGCCACAGGTTATTATAGGATTACATTCTTAGGCATCCCGCTACCTGGTATCGTAAATTCAAATTTCATCAGGGCTGGATGTCGTAAAAGATTAGTTTTTTTACGACCACTATAAATTATTAATCAATGTCTGTAAAAAAAATCAATGACTGTTGGAACTAATAATGTTATACCAACTGATCAATTTTGTATTTTTGAGTAACTAATCAGGCTAAAGGTTATAAGGCACTAGACCATGAGACACCTCTTATAAACGACTGCTGTACGAAGCTAATTTATTATTTAATGTTATTTTTTATATTCCGCGTTACTAACTCAAAAATATTAATCTAGTGTTATAAATTTAAAGCTAGGATCGAGAAAATAAAATCTACGAACATTACGTTTTAATTTACTGTCAAACGTTATTTTGACAGAGTTTTTATTAACATATAAGATATTGATTTAATTGTTTTCGCGTTTTCTGTCCCACTATAATATAAACGATGGTCGTGATTTTTTTTTATATCTCAAAAATCCATTCGGAAATTAAGTGTGCTCATCTTAAACTTAGTAAATGTAAGGGTTATGATCAAGTTTGTCTGAATGTTCTTCACACTGCTAGTACATTAAATTAAAGTGCCAATACTGGTCATATTACCCTATTTGTATCTACTAACAACACCTTGCAGTAAT
>JAABKM020000004.1:907485-920626 GCA_016277805.2 Papilio aristodemus | reverse complement strand
GTGCCATTTTGTATCTGCAACAAAATAATAAAACAAAAATTAATCGTCAAAACTAAACAAAATTAAAACAAAACGTAGAAAAACTAAAGGATAATTAAAGAAGAACGAAATGATATAGATAGATATGAAATAAACAATGATATCAATCATAAAACTCTTTCCCACAAAGACGGCAGTAAATGTCAATAAAAACGGAATCACAAAGAAAGTAGTATTTCAAAGTCACGGTCGGGTGTTGGTAGTGGGGCGGCCGCGTGTCTGCGCAGTATTAACACTTCGTAATCCATTGTGGACATTGACAAAAAGTCGTTTGAAGTGAACCCGAGTGCTGCACTCAACTTTCAATTTGATGTCATGAAACTGTAACGAATGCGCCGATGGGCTCCACAAGGACTGACGGGGAAAGGGGGAGAGGGAGGAGAGATTAATTAATTCCGTATGACGTTGCGGTTTTATTTTTGCGGATCATACATTGAGTGTTTGAAATATCTCATGCTCGTATTCATGAATGCGCGGATCTTTCTTGAAATTTGTGTAAGGGATGCTTGGTCTATTGTTACAGTAGTGACGTTGTATGTTATCGCTCGCCATTATGTTACTATGAGGAATTGTTTAAGAGCGTTACATTATTTACAATGCTCAATATAAAGAGTATTGTGTTTATAATGTACGAACGATTTTGTAAAAAACATACTTTAACGCTTATCCGAAATGTTTTAGGTAATTAATTATACCATTTAGTAAATTTATAATTATTAAAATAATAATTGCCTTTATAAATAATCTCACTTAATACAAATAAACTTAAATACTAGATAAATTATTGACACCCGTATCCAGATTGTCCTGCGTTTCCGCAAATTAATGTAATGTACAGCAAATACAAATAGTAACGTTTTTTGTACGTCATGAAAAGTAAATTTTTCATTTGAAGTGTATCCTTAGCTGCAAATAAATCAATTTGTAAATTTAATAAAAAAAATAAATATATTGTGAAGACCGAAACGAAAGTTTATATAATATCGGAATGCGCGAGGCGAGGGCCGGCATAGCAACAGCGATACGCTTTATCGGAGCGGAGTATGGCGAACGTTATCAATCAGTTTCGTCATGGCCTCGATTGCGCCCACTGCTCGCTGTATAACTACCATTTACCCCATTTCTTAATCCTACGGAAGAGAACCACCTTTGTCTGAGCCGCCATTCTCATTTAGTCTCTATACATACAAAACAGCGATAGTCACATCGACCAGTATAACATGACCCATGATTGAAAGTTTACTTCAGTACTATCAAAAGTTCTCGCTACTCTAGTCGGTGGCATTGCCAAGAATATCCCTTTCTTCGATTGCGGTTCTACATTGATACCGATTTAATATTCGCTATCGACCTCGTTAGATCCAGAGTTAAAATTCCGCAGGCCCGTTGTCCGTGGCAAATTGTCCGTATTTTATTGCTTATACTTTCATCGTTGTGATTTAATTTTATGCGTCGTAAAATTAAAAAAAAAATCTTTAACTACAAAACGTTGCCGATATTTCCAGATTACGTAATTCATTTCACTTGAAACTTTATTTAAATCATGATAAACGAATTTTTTAAAAACTCGTCAAAGATTCGGTGGTGTAAAACGTTTCATTTCCGACAAGTGTCGGGCGCAGCGCAGTACGTATCGAATCTCCTAAAACGTGACAGACATGACGTACGATCCAGTTATCCCGCTACATCATCTCGTAAAACTGATTTAAATTGACCATGGATTTAAAATTTCTTAACATAACATGCATATAAAAAGTATTTTATTTAATTTGTTCGTAAGGGCGGGACTTGACGCTCGTTGCTGTTTCACATAACTGTAAATTCGTAACATATATTGTAGACGTCAAATATAGAATGCAAATATAATGCTAATATATAAAAATATTATGTTTTAGCTCGATAGTTCACACGAATTAAATTATAACGTTAATTCACATTCCACGTATACGTATTTCTTTTCCTTGGCAACGTTTCGTCACGATCATAATTGACACATAGAAACAGTGAGACAGTAACACGGTTACCCGGTGCCTCCATTGTTACCGCCAGCTGAACAAACCGTACGAGGCCTGGGCCTCCTGTCGACTGAATGTGACGTACTGAACACGTGACTTTAAATCGCGAAATGACATCTTAACGTTGCCCTGTCTGTACCGGGCTTAGTATATCTTGGCAAAATAGCTCCCGGAGCTATCTCCGGGAGCTATTCTGCCAAGATATACTAAGCCCAAAGTTACAGTCTATACTGTAACATAAAAGTGTTGCTCGGTTTCTTCAGGAACCAGGTTGGCTGGAACAATCCATGTTCCATGCACATGCAGAACGCGCGTACGTAATGGAGTTGTGATATTGGTGATTTCAAAGATGAAATTACCGTGACCTTTAGACCACTGACATAGAGGTTTATATCCCTGCATTTTCTTTCTTTCAATCTAAGATAAACCACACGGTCATTCGCCATATTCTCTCATAAAAAAGCTCATAATAATATATATTAAGCAATACGTATAACTAAACGGTATTTTGCAAAGTTTTTGTTACTAAGAATAATTCTAAAGGTTAAACTACAACATTTCGCCAAATTACTATGATATGATATATAATTTATTTATCATCCATACAGTTATGACAGAAATTTAACCAGTCATCACTTATAAACATTTTATTATGATTTTTACAAGTGATTTTAAATGATCACTTTGCGTATTAGTTGCCAGATAATTTTGTCCAGTCCAGAGTTCAATTCCAAATGGTTTATAATTTGATATTCGGATTTTTACAAATCAAATTCATATCGATTGTGTATGTAAATGTTCATATTATATATTTTTGGTTGATGAGACTGACAGCTTGCTTCAATTATATCGTAAGCAGAAGCAATGAAGATAAAATATGACAGAGAATTATTGCCCACTTAAGCCTAATTAATATATATCCATACTTTTACATTTCACTAATTGATTAAAGTGTTTTATTCCAACACCTTATTAAGCAAATCTTCTATTAAATATTACAAATAAATAAAGTAATACACGTTCTTAAAATTGTACTTTTTATTTGTAATCAGTCAAAACATATCAGCCGTATCCCTACAATTTCGTGGCATTGACTTCTTATCGTATTACTAAATCGCTACAAAAATTCACTCAACAAACAAAAAACCTTATTGCATTGGAATAAGGGATAATGTAGTGTAAGTAGTATAGCTCTAGTAGCAGCCACTATCACAGATATAAAAGACATCAGGGATATCTCAAGGCGACCTAAAACCGGCGCCACCGTGCGGCCTCCTTTATCGTCCGCCAACTAATCGCACGATAAATCCACTACAAGTATCGATGCACTGATACAACAGAATCCATACATATTTATTCTAACCTTATTTTACTTCATATCTATCATACTAAAAACTACAACAATCCGATTAAAATAAACATACAAGTATCAATATTCATACAGGAATAATATTCAACGAGAGTAAAGCTATCGCATAATTTAAAACATATTAA
This sequence comes from Papilio aristodemus, assembly GCA_016277805.2. Lineage (NCBI taxonomy): Eukaryota > Metazoa > Arthropoda > Insecta > Lepidoptera > Papilionidae > Papilio > Papilio aristodemus. Next base: position 917,078 of record JAABKM020000004.1, on the reverse strand, counting down.
ATAAAATAATTTAATATGTGTTATTAATTGCAACTGTAGCACTCACCTTTGCTGAAATACAATAGCCATGATGGCGGAGGCGCCAGAGGTCGACCTGTAACAATGAATAACAATAAAGTAAGTAAATGTCATATCATCTTATGTAGAAACATGGTAATTTTCACTACCTGTTAAGTACTTCAAACCAAAATAATTTTAGTTACTAAATCATTTATCCACTTGACGTCGCGTGCGAACAATGCTGAGTATTTTATAGCGTACTTTGTTCCTAGAACACTACTCGTTGAGTGTTTGCACAACTGTCCACACTAAATCTTACGATTCACCCACAGAGATGACTGAATGGATTCTGAGAAATTCCCGAATATCGATTAGTATCAAACTATAACGGACACCCACGAGACATCCGGCTTCGTGTGCGCAACTTCTTGCTGCGACTTGGTGAAAGTAATCACCTAAGGTGTTACTAATTTAATCTCTGTCTCTACACAAATTCTTCCTTTACAAGAGAAATGTGTTTATCTCATCAAGATGCAACTCGTCACAATTTTAAATGAATCGATGTGCAACCTGCTTTAAAATAGTACGCGCCGGCTTACGCTGCATTGAAATTATGCAAAGTCTGTCGCGAAATCAATAAAAGCCGATCCCGAGCCGACTCGGGCGCGCCATTCATTACACACAGCGCAGCGCGCGCACAGGCCGTGCACCGGCCGCGTCAGCCGCGCCGGCCGCGCCCACTGCGCCGTATTGCATCACAGCCTCATTCACACATCGACAGTACTACGATAGTACGCCCGAGTACTATAAATGGCGCTACATTTTGCGACCTATATCGAAACGTGACTCTCGACATTCTATTTTAATCTCTATTCTCGGGTCGTAAAATTCAAAATTCCTTCAAAGCATTTACTTCAACATTTGCCAAGTAAAATTAAGTTTTATACTCTAGACGGGAGGGTCGATTATAAATTGCGGGTGAGCCTAAATAGGGCTCTATGATAATGCAGTTGTGTCGAGACGTCTGCAGTGTCAGACGCTCCTATATTTAGAGATAAAAAGGTTCGCTGACTGTACACTGCACTTTATGCAACTGTGTGAAACTATCTTTAGAGTTTTTTGTTTTATTTGTATAGCGGCGTGCGTATAGTGGCGCACTGCCGTGCTGGTTATTATAAATGTAATTGCTATCTACGCGGTGGAGATTCCAATGATTTCATCTTTTACAATGCATTGTTTTGCGATGAACGGAACATTTAGTTTAAACATTATTTAAACACGATTTAAACCGTATTAAGGAGCTGTTTCATTGGTAGTTATTTACAGAGAGAAAAGAAGCTGCGTCAGCAGTTGTATCACAAATATTTGGCGCGCACAGTTTGTGATCTGATCGGAAGCTGCTGTAACGAATATTGCTTACGGCGCATGCAACTGACACAACTAGCAGCTTTCAATATTGATAAGAATCAAAGACCACCAAAGGTGATTAAGAAAATTCCGTGGACACGTCGAGATATTGGCCTATATTCGTTTTATTGCACAACCGCGAGGCGCCGCCGGTGATAAGGACATATCACTATCACTAGATTAGGAACAGCTTAATTAGATATGCACATAGCAACTAAGCGTTACTATAGAGTTATAGTTACTGCTGATATGTATATTTTGCAAGTTCATGTTCATTTCATACAGTACAAAAATCACTATGACACGACTTATCAAAGCAAATAACAGTTAAACCGACACTAGTTTTATAGCCGACTATGACATTCTAATAGTGTGTGGTTATGACCACAAACATAATCGTCTACATTTGTTGCTTTAAGCGGAATGTTATTAATTTGATTTTTTTTTTTCAATATTTACAATATCTTTTAAATTCTCTCTTTCAAATTCACCAAATTATTTTTTTCGCAGTTAAAAGAATTACTATGATCGACTATCATTATATTTACTACTGAAATGACAGTGCAATTATCAAAAGCGATATCAAGTGATGTCAATGAATAAATTATAGATCACAAAAAGAATTAAGTTAAAAACAATAACTAGCTTTTAATTTTAGTTACAATATTTTTTTCAAAGTCCATATTAATAAATGAATGAAAACGAAAAAAAAAAACTATTTTTACGTGTTCTATAATAGAATATAATCAATTTTTTTTTTGCATGACCATTTTTTTTATAACAAAAAGCGACAGTCAGAGTTCATTCTCCTCGCCGTTACGTCAGTTCACACGTTACGACATATAACATTACTGCGCACGTGTATAAGCACTTTATAACAAGTCAAACTCGAAACAAGCTCTTAATGAAATGATAATGATACCGTCGTTGCTATCATAGGTGTGTAGCTCGAGGAAGAGAAAAATAACTATTGACCTTAAACACAGAACCAATGGCAGGGGAAGCGAGCCAGAATTTTTTAGAATAAACTACTTTGATCTAAAGAAGGAAGGCTTTCAAGGAATAAGGACTAGTACGTTCATATCCTTATTCGTTTTCAAACCTAGCGAGAAAAATAGACGTTTAATTCAATGATAATGCTTAGTTTTGAAGTTTTATTAAGAGACGAGAGCAAACTGGAAAGAAGCCAAGCTGACAGTAAGTGATAGAAAATTTTGTTGCATACTAACAAGCAATTATTCAGCCAACTAGCGACTGCATGCCATGTGTAAAAAAAAAATGAGAAAGCCTCGTACACTAGCAAGACATAGATATAAACTTCCTTGTCTTTATTTATCTTATAATTAGAAGAAAATATTAGAAATATAAAAACACTTATTAAAATATTCATAATATTATTGTAGTTTAGAAATAACATTGAACATTATTTCAACTGTCATTTACGCTGCTGTAAGCACGCTAAGCGACTATAAAAACCGTAAATAAACATAACACAATGCAAGCCGCTTTTATTCATTAAATTATACCGTGCATGCGGTGTAATTTAATGATAGTATCCGAGATAATGACGCGCAAAGAGAGCGCCGCGAGACCTCGATAGTTGTGTTGATACAACATCCAGAAGACCCGCCGCTGAAGTGAGCGGCACGTGACAATTGCCAGGGAACTGTGACAGCAATTAGCAGGATGAAACTGAGCTTTTCTGCCTTCAGAGTGGGCAGTGCGAAGCCAATTTGCAACCACAACTATTATCCATTTAAACGACGCGTCACGGTGTCATGAAGCCGCTAATACGGGCAAGATACAATTTTACGGTATAAGCATTCTAATAAGGTTAAGTGCGGACTGACCCTTATATGAAGAAATTTAAGAAAATATTAAGAAAATCTAGTTAACGATACAAGATTACAATTACCTCGGGTAAGGATTCCGCCACACATCCTCATTATCAATCATAAGGCCTGTATTATTCAGCCAGTTTTAGTATTAACAAATGCCGTAAACTGATATTTCAGCTCTCTATTTTATTAACAGGCTGACAGACAAGTGAGTATTTTACCTACTAGGTGTCTTTCGTGATTTGTCAGAAGTAAATGCCGTTATTCGTGTTCACTTCGTCCTTTCCACTGAGGTCCAACCGAGTTAGTCTCTGTCTATAAATCAAGTATGAGATCTCAGGCATCACATGCAAACTAAAAGTAGACGCCGCGTTACAGTACATTGTAGCGACGCGCCGGCAGTGGGCCGTGTCCGGGGAATTAATGCGGCATGCACAATGAATTTGTATGTTCGCAGTTATCGACGGCTGGGTAATGGAGCGTGCGGGGACAAAGTGGGTTTCGATTTTTATAACAATTTACCGTAACGTTTTACTTGTTTATGTACTTATGAGCAACGACAGTAACTAATGTGGCAGATAGGAACAACATACCGAGAAGCAGGTGGCGTGCCCGCTCACGAGTGTACGTTACGATGTTTAACGTGTAAGTAAGGAGTATTTAGATATACTATTATTATAACAAAATGCGGTAGACTTGTTAACAAGCCTCAGAATTATTATATGCCAGAACTTTTTGTTCGAAACAGTAAAAGAGGAAATGTCTCATAAAATTAAGAGCAAAAAACAGCAACGGCATAAATAAGAAATCAATGTAACGATGTAACGACAAGAAACAAGTTAACCGACGACTCCGTAGTACAACGCATCACATCTGTCGGAGCGGCCCGGGTTCGACACCGGTCATAAACATTTCGCGCCAGTTTCACCGCGATGTAAAAACGCGTAAAAAAAACTCGATTTGTTTAATTTACTTGTGGAATCAAGCGGTGCCTTTAAAACTTTATTGAAACGAAAGTCGGTTTATATCCGAACGATTCGCATACTTAACCGACTTGAGGTCGAGGTATTTGCGGGTTTTGTCCTTTTAAAACTTTTATACGTTCCAGTCTTCGACGGCGGGTCGTTAAAAAGTTTTCGGAGAAATGCGCTATGACAATTTCTTTTAATATTCAAACTTTATGATTGCTACAGGTGCAATATTTCATTATTGTCACGCACGCGCGTTTCACGATTGACACTAAAACTCTTTCTTAAGTTAAATTTAGATTAATGCCAACTAGCTATAACTAAGTACCTACGAGAAAGTTCACAAAGGCGACGGAAAATAAACAGCAAATTTTGATTAATAAACCACAATGGTAAAAGAAACCTACTTACATTCAGCATTGGACTTCTGTAAGCTAGCCGCCGTCAAACTGATATTATAAATGTTAATAACATTAAAACGTATATAAAATCTTCGATTAGTTTGAGTCTAACTATCGTTGAGTTTATTTTTCCTGGAACCAATATTATAGAAAATACATAACTTATACTAACCTCATTTATGGTATTGTATCGACTACTGAGTGAAAATGTAAAGATAGAAAGCCACCAGACAGACAAAAAAAAAACCCGCGCACTCCGCTCGATTGAGTCGTAAAGACGCGGATACACTGGCCACCTTCGTTACACACGAATGGGACAGTGTACACACATCCTGGTATACTGAAGTTTTTATCAATTGCGTAATTTGTAAGGACAATAACTAAACGAATCATTCATAAACGTATACCGACCGGCCCTCGAGCATCGCACTGTCATCCGAGCGGTGGTCTTACAAAAAATGCATTAAATCTTTCATCTCTCGGCGGGATAAAAAAAAACTCACTTAGCACGTTAAACATATTTATAAATATACATATTCAGATCCCGTCGGACTTCACGTCAATTAGGTGTTGTATTTGTATCGTAATCGTTAACCATTGCGGCTATGGTACATGTTAACGAACCAAGTGTGGCTACTAAGACAGCAACGTATACTAAACAGCTCACAGTTAACGTAACATCGTAGGATAGAGTATTAATTGCGGGTCACTAACGGATCTGTTGAAAAAAACGCATCTCACGACTCCCGAGTGCCTTGTGGCGGGAAAAAAAGATAGTCAAGCGTGAACCTTTTGACATTACATAATTCTGTAACGGAATTGAATATCTTAAATTTTTAAAATCAGAGAAACAGGCTTACATTTATGAACTTTTTTGTTAAATATGATCAATGCAAATAATCAATATTAAAGTAATAAAATTAAAATAGGATTTTAATATCGGAACGACTGGCTCTCCGGCACATCTTACGGGTCCCCAAAATTGATCTAAGTCTAGCAAAAAAAGGAACCCGCGCGTCTTCTCGGAAGCGGCGCGGTTCGTGATTGAATCTTTCATCTTTTGCTTGTCTGTCAGTACATCGATAGATATAGATGGTACGGTTTTTATTTTTTTATACCATGATAACGAATGAAAGCTTAATCTTCAGTCGGTAAGAAGACACCCTATCATGTAGACAAGTAATAAAACTGAGAATTGGGTTTAATAGGTCTAGTTTACAATATTTAAGAATTGCAGTTAAAACCGAAATCAAATATTATATTATAGGATAAAATGATGAAAGCTATAACCCGGAGGTGAATAACAGCAAAGATATCAAATCGCTAAAAGATTATTTTTGCACATTCTTGTATTTAAATCCAAAAAGAAAAACTTGGAAAAGGTATTTACAGGTCAACAAACGACGTAAAACATGATCTTTGACACGGCTATTTGTCAAATTGATTCTAGACCCCTCCGTCACCTCTCACAAAAACCTGATAGTCCGAACTGCCTTCGATGTCATAAAAAACCTTTTTTTCATCATATAGTAATTGGAATACAGGACTGACAGTGTTGAAAAAAATCTAATGCGACCATAGATTATAACGCCCACTATTTTAAAAGCCCGATGCCAATATCAATATAACAAATTGGGTTGTGACAACTAAAAACTTCACGTTCACATTTTCTCACCCACATTTTTACTTTTTTTCGACACATTTATTTCAATCAAAACACAAGATGCTTTGGTAATTTTTTTCTATAATTAGTGATACTTTCTGGCTTTACTTTATATTATGGATGTATATCATAACCCCGTGTTAACCCATACATCTATCTTAACATTTGCATTTACGCTACATACAATATCTTTTAGTTCATTTCTTTTGCCGCGCAAAACATCGAACTATTTAACAAGTTTTAAAAAAATATTTTAGATCCGTAAACGTTTTTGTTAGTTATTGAATAATATAACTTATTAGCATTATGTATGATTAAGTTATTCCTTATTATAAAAAAAAAACTTTTAATATATTGCCCCTAAAGGATATCCGGCCCGGTTTATCCCACGCCCACGTGTGTCTGCGAATCATATTTTTTTATTCAACAATTGACAGAGCAACAAATGAAACACATGTTAAGAGTTAGACGAACCCTCTCTCGAATCTGTAATGGAAGGTATCGGGTTGAGTAACACAATCGTCAAAAAGGTACATTCTGATCTTTTTCAATATCTTTTGTTGCTGATTTGATGTTGAATTGAATATTCGTTACGCTATTGAATTAATAAAAAAAATCAAGGAACGTTAAGGAAAGAAAATTCATCTTATTTCTACGCCCACATACAACATAAATATATGATTTTGAAATACATGTTTAAACACTTTCATAGTACCTTCAATTTACCAACAGGTACGTATAAACATGTACTGACATGGCTCTTGTCAATAAAAGGGTCAGGCAAAACTTGGTGTTCTTAGACCAGCTTGTTCAAGATCATCACACAGTAGTTCAGGCAATTCATCATTATCCGCCCAAAGAGGCACCACAGAATAATACATCAATTTATTGCCAAAATTTCTCAATTTTTTGTTACGAAAGAAGATTGTCATTCTATATACGAGAGAACAAGAACAGCTAAAAGTAAAACCTTACCTCATTCCTTACCTGCAGTAACAACACAAATAACAAAAAGCATTTAGATAAACGACCAGATGAGCTCTCAACAAAGCCACAAGTTACAACGGACGTCCGACAATCGGAGCATTCAAAGTTCCATTTGCACAAGTCCGACGGACACATCTCACGACATTTATCGGCACGAAATTAAACCGGACAAAGCCGGACATAAATTGCCTGTCCGGCTGTCGGGCTGTCCGGCGCGTCTGTCACAACAACAGAACAAATCAAATCCGACTCGTCCGGGACGCCGCTTCCGCAAACAAAAAATGACGGATGACAACGATGATAGATTTCGAAATGTAAAGTAGCTATTATTTATTAGAAAACTGGATATTACAAAATTGTTTTGCTCCAAATATATATTACAACAAAATTTACGCAGACATAAATAGGATACTGGTTGTAATAATTTAAAAAAAATGGAACAAGTGATTAACACGACAAAATTTCTTGGGAATTGGCGCTAACTTAGCATCAGAATACATAATGCACGAGGATATTAGCCTCCACAAATAAGCTTCTTAACCACATCATAATCATCATCAGCGTCAATATAGAGAAGCACACAAAGAGAAAGAACACTCAGTTTAACAACCAGTAAGTCGAGGGAATGTGACCTAAGTCAACATATATTTATAGAATAGGTTCGAGCGTCTGGGCCTCCTTAAGACTTTCACACGGGCACATGCGCCGGCCGGATGTCGCCGCAATTACTCTCGTCGCGATTATTATTGCGCTCCATTGTGCCGCCGAATTGCGAGCGTCTCGTCTTCCCATCCGGCCTTATGTGATACACCAAAAACCCCTTTATAAGAATACTAATAAAGGTCAGATCCCCGGGCGCGAATATCCACGACGGTCGAGACTGAAGGTGATGCGACGTAGAGCCAATAAGGGCTGCAGGTGAATGAGATCCGATATTGTACGGACACAATGAACTCTCGCCGAGATGACACCTGCGGGGGTCGCGATCAAAGGCCGAACGGGAAAAGGCACAAAGGTATGTTCAAACTAGTTCCGACTAGTTCAAGCTAGCACCACCGCTGATTACTTGTTTTGAATAGTTTTCGATGGCATTGATTTCATCTATTTCTTTGAGATTCATTTGTAAATAATACATATATGGTGATTTAGGAAACAACAAGTTCGATAATTAAACCACGGCGAAGTAAAAACACTAGGTAAATAATATGAAAGCAAGAGAGAGATGTTTTCATCCAAAGGACATGACATCAACCAAAGTTGGATTGCCAAAGCACATTTATAATGGATTGCTGTTTGAAAAATGTCTACGAAAACAACTTCACCGAAATTACAAATGTCTCACTGGTAAGATATTTGTGTTTTCAATACATGAATAAATTTATTTAAAGGTTGGTAGCTGAAGGTGTAAATCAGACATTGTTCATTTTGTTTTAAATAACATATCTTGATTACACAGTATCAACAAATTACCAGGTGGGTTCCTGGTAAGTTGTGGCTACTTTGTACTTACTTAATTTTTTTTTTCTAAACAAAAAGGTCACAAGCGAACAACCATTTCACCCAATGTATGAACTGAAGGAGAGACTCTACCACTGATACAAATTAAATACTGTTTCACTTAACTGACAAAGTCCAAACCTAACCCTTCCAGGATATTAAAACATAGCAACATTATTATTAATTCCCTATTACATTTCATACGGTGCTGTGTTCTTACTACGATTGTACAAGGAATAGTAATTCAATTACCAAGAACATGATGATGTAGTACAGGATACAATGTCCACGTTAATTCATCAATAGAGTGCGACAAAGTCCCGGGATGTCTCGCTGATCGAGGTGAGTCAGTCGCTGACACGGTTCGCACGGACAATATAACGGATGGCTTACATGTGTTATTTTTCGCCGGAAATCAACTGGATGTAATTAAAAAGATGTAGAAAAAATAATGTTTACTACATTAATCGTATATTTTATCATTATGTTATATTTATAATAGTCGATAATTGTCTATGTCTTAATAGCTTGTTTTCCTATATTTAATTACTGAGGTTAAGAAGATATAACATTAAATTTGTTAATTCAAAATGTTTATACAATTTTAGGAAAACATTTCTTAAATAAAAAGTAATAGTTGTATTGAATAGAGATACAAATACGAGTATGTCTGCATTTCAAATTATGAAAATACAGACTAAAGAAAATACAGAAATTATTTTACCCGGATAACAACAACACATTTTTAGGTTACTAACAATTTAAAAACAAGAAAAAAATAACAGTTAAAGAAATATATGAAAAAAGAATTACCAGTTAATCTATTCACATA
>JAABKM020000004.1:896261-907478 GCA_016277805.2 Papilio aristodemus | reverse complement strand
TATATTCTCTCTCACAATATAAGTATATCTGTCTATATCTCTTACAATTTAAAAGCAATTATAATTTTTTATTAATTCATAACAACAAAAGAAACTTTTCAATAACCCCAAGTAAATAATAAAGTATCTTCACAAAGGCAACAAAACAATAATTTTATGCGATCCTCGAGATCAGATAAAGTTACCAGTAATGTTAAGTAAGGGTGCATGTGAGCCGGTTGTTTAGTACACATGGCGGTCTCTCGACCTTGTCTTGGCGAGATGGTACCCTATACGACCAATACGACCATAAGTGCCATTCACTCGACTTTATCAATTAAATTGCTCCTATATTCAGATTGCTTGGAACACTTGAACCCGGTTGTGTGAATGCGTCTTAAACGGGAAATTTAAAAAAAATAAAGAATCTTTAAAGTTTACTATGATTGCGTCAACATTTAATCATTTAATCCAAAACATACGAATGCACTGCGTAGTGGTTATTAAAATCCAGTAAACCGCAAGAGACACATCGTTAGTGCCATTAAAGTTAAAATTGTTGTGGAGCGTGCGGCGTGCTGCAGACGGAATGCTCGTTCAAGTACTGTTCTGCTAACTGACGCGATGCAACTTCACAATATTCTTTTACAATTGAAGATATAATTTCTTAAATCTAGTTAATAGTAGGCAGATTTAAGATTTTATATTTAACCTCATCTAGTATAGTATATCTAGTCAAGTAAATAATTACTTGATTTAGATATGTTATAATGAGTCAAGTCCATAACTCAGAGAGAGAGAAGAAACGGAAATATGTAATCTGTCTTTTTGGCGCGATTCTGGCACACTTCATTGCATTATAATGCATATAAATAAAACTTTGAAGAAATTCCCGTGTCAATGATGCTAGTATTTTACGTTACAATATCTATGCACGGTGAATTCCATTGAAATACTTCATGAAATAACTATCACATCAAGTATTTGTATTAAAATATGCGAGATATTATGCGATCTTTTGCTGCTTATTAGCGTTTTATAGCGCTTTCATTGAGATTTTTATGTTATTGTATGTTCATATATTTTAGTAAACTGCACGAAAAATATCTTATTCAATTATGACATTTCTTCCTACAAAAAAAATATTACTAGATACCAATATCGTACAAGTATACAGCTCTATAAAAACTTGGCAGACACTTAAACTGTGCGTCTTATTTATGTTCAACTTAATTTATACTAAAATCCAACATAAAACTTTTAAACGGCTCACAGTATAATCGAAGGCAAGCGATGACCGCGCGCAGGTTTATTAGAGGAACAGGCGAAGACACGGCAGATAACAAGTCGTAAAATCGTAAGCGAACATTTATCTGGACATAACTTTCTCTAGTTATTCTCTCGCTTACATTAATATAGCAGACCTTAAGCTGTATACACATTCGACAAGAAACGCAGATTTAAACTCTTTGTTAGTATTTTTGTGACCATGTAGTCATTACAACTGGCCTAGGGATAAAGATGCGCAACGATTAACAATGGCAGTTATTAGTGGTGAATTGTATTGGGGATTTAGACGAAACTTACTTGGTGTCTGTTAAGTTAGTGTGCACGCGCCTTTAGGTTTTGCATGGTACTAACGCAAAGGCTAATATATACTTTCTGTAATAATTACAATTGATGGAACATTTGAATAACACCATTGGCCATAACTTCAGGCCGCCATAAAGTGAGGCCATGAAAACAAAAGGAAGCGATAAAATCCCGGAACGGGTCTTTAACCCGCTTAAAAATATTCTTGATATACGACTTCTTAAATAGTTCCTAGTCATATAAAACTAGTCCTCAAAATTTTCCTTTAATTTCTTTTAGAATTTCTTTAATAATTCTCGACATCTTTTGTCTTTAATCCGAAGTATGCCAAATAAAATTAGGCGTGACTTTCAGAATTAAATCAAAAACTCTTCGATATCTGGCTAAGATGTTGATTAATGATTCAAAGTGAACTATAGACCGGAAATGTTACTAGATGACACATATTCGCTTATTCCACAAAATTCAATTAGCAATCACATAAAAATATCTTGGAACTCATGGCGGAAACAGACGCATGTAAATAATTAAACGATGACGCATAGGTCACAACTTAAGAACTAAGGGATATATTATTTCTAGACTGTTAAAATTTCCCAGATTTGGCTGACGTCATGCTACCAAATGTTTCTCCCCGTGGGGTAGATAAGTACTTAAAAATTTAGTGTATGGTCTAAGTTAAAAGATAGACCGTTGATAGCTATGATACTGAATTATAGCGACTAAACTCACACTGTCATACACGGATTAGTGTTGCATCTTAACATTTTAAATATTTCCTTTGGAAATAAAGAATTTTTAAACTTATAAAAATGAAGCTAAACGAGTTCTTCGAGGAGCGTTATAATATTACAGTTTACTTTTATGTTAAGTCTTTTTAATCCAACATAATTTATGTAACCAATTACTTCAATCATCTTTGCACCTTCAAATCAAACGAGTATTAAGAAATAATCTAATTTTAATATAGTTTGACAGTTAACGGTTAAATATTTTTACATCTTTCGCAGAAGAATTTATTACGTGGAAAAACCTATAAAGCAATTTAATGAGACCCTAAAATACATACAAAGAATTTACGACGCACAAAGCTAAGGTAATCAGGACGGTACAAATAGTACGCCCGAAATACCGCGGCCGAGTGGACGCCACTGTACAGAAACTATCACAAGGCTGTCCGGTGAGAATAGGCTGGGGACACACTGAGTACTGTTTTAAAGCGTACTAATCTTTATTTCTATGGTACAACAAATATTTTTACCCGTTACTCTTTCATCTATCGTGGTGGCCAGACATAGGTGAATGAAACACAGTTTTGTATACTATCTTCTACGATAAAAATCCTAGTTTCTTATTTATACTTTCTTTATTTAATATTAAAGAGGAAAAATAGCGTCACATGAAATGGTAGGTACATGCCGACATAAAAATAAGTTAGGACTGGACAAATTTCTCGTACAACTTGATAGAAAATAACTGTCAATGTCTTTATTACAGCACTAAGTTATGGAGATACCTTGTCGTCTAACGATCGCATCAATGCTCACGCGCAGGCAGTCCGAGGATGGTCAGTAATTATATCCACGCAACATCACTAAACCTAATTTCATAAACTAACGATCGACCACACGCAATACAGTCGCAAGGCGCAAGATTCTGCACTAAGGACAATTTGTTTATAAAAGTTACTAGTAACAATTTGACTATTACAATACAGAAGAGATTAATGCAAGTTAGCGAAACGTTGTTCTGGATAGAAACGGCGAGGCCGATGACGTAGAAACAAGTATAGTCTAAGCTACTTTACATTATCCCGACAAGGAAATTGCCTTTGAAAAAGACTTATAGAAAACCCGAAATAATCAGTACCTTCGCCAACCCCATAAAATGGTAAAATAACAGGGATATGACGATTAATTTTCAAATAATTTATAGTTATATCAACGATGTACATGATTTAAATTACGAATTTTTATATAAAAATCTCGTAATATCAACAAGTCTCCACAAAGCAGCAGGTAACTGTCACAGCACATTATAAACCCGTAAAATAAATCGTTCACTTCCCGAGTCACATAAAAACTGACCATCTGATGACTTTTTAATTTATTTGTAACGTCCTCCGGGACGGTGTAATGACGGAAGCTGAATGAGAAAGCGTATAACTGTCCTAGAGATGGGAATGAAGGGGAAAGGAACCGGTTTTATAAAAAGGTTTTAAACAAAAAGTAAAAGTGTGAACAGCCAGTAAAAAGTAGATGAAAATACGACTTAAACGTCGTTCATGAGAATACGGCTAACTCATTTATCTACATTTCAATACAACAAAACGGACAGGTTATTTAACTACAAATAAATAAATCGCTTCACATCACTAATGCATGTATGTATATTGCCTTTGATTTGGAACAAATTCATCTATCCCGAAGTTGGCATTTTTCTGGTTATCAAAATACTTCTTACTCATCGAAGGTCACTCACAAAGTGCCTGGACCGCGGAGGTCATCTACCAAAACGCTGCTATCTACAGAAGTACCGCCGTATCAGAGGTCAGGCCGCGGAAACGAGGTCACCCTTATCACCAATAGTCGTGATGTCACATCCGGGATATTGTATCTTGGGTTATTGAACATACAATTATTTTAGTCGATCGTTCATTTTTATTTATCACAACACAAATATATGTGTACAATAGATTAAGAATAAACACTTTTTTGATTTTATCTCTTAATTAATTTCAAAGTTTAAAAATGATTTAAATTTTACTAATAACATTTTTAGTACGAACAGGTAAAGAGAAAGATAACGTGATCAACTACTGGAGCAAAGCTAACAATGAGAAAGTCTAAATGTTACTTACACGTTATGTTTATTGTGGAGAAACCGCTTTGACCTGTAAGCATAAAAAGAATTTCATTGAAACAAATAATCCAATAAAGTTAAATCGCACTTTCTTAACAGTCAAAGAACCCACACAAAAACTGTTACAAGAATAGGACAGGTCGCTTGGTACAAGCACTCACAGAAGACAGGCGTTTCCTCTGATGACGAATATGATGGAGTCTGAATTTTAGTCCTTTCCTACCCTTTTCTAATTACCAACCCATGGAAATGGAAAGATATGAAGGTACAGAAAATGGCTGGAGGAAGAAAATATTCTTGTTGCCTGTCCATTCATTGTACATTAAACATCAGAATCCGCAACTCATTTTCATTGGATTTTCCTTTTAAGGGTATCGGTCACTTAACATGAATTGAATCTTTTACCATCTTCTTTAGAAAAAAAAAATAGACTGGTTACAAATTGGAGTTGGTAATTATAGGGTACACGATTTTAAAATAATTTTATAACTCATCTTTGTTATTTATAATCTATCTACGAATCAACTATTCATGGTATTAACAACATTGTAGGCATTACAATTACGATCTTTGTTACATAATATTTGAATGTCAGTTCGTTTGTCGCTTGCATAACAGTTATTTCGAGATGATCGGGCCGTTGTATGATAGTGTGACACACGCCACTCTGATGTAATCGATTCAATTTACATCGCGAATTATTCGTCGCGGCATTAATTATATTCGTATAAAACCATTAAACGGTTATGCTCTTAATTCCCAAATAAAGTAACTTACAGCAGATACAATTTTCCAAATTTCTCAACTTTTTCAGGAGACGTCATTCTACTCATCTTCTCCAATCTATCATTTTCTAAAAAGAGATAAAAAGGGGAAGCGGTTTTGACAGGGTTGGGAATAACGCTGAACTGCTTCTCGTTCTTCTTATTCTATAAAGGAAAAGTCACTGTGCAGACGCGTAGCATCCCAACCCTTACATGATAAATTGATCTGCTTAGATCTATCTAAATGCTTTTGGGAACATACATTACAGTCTATATGTATGACTCTTGTGACACTCACATACCTTGAGCCTTGAGTACCTCATAACTTTTTATTCTTTTATATCTTAAAAATTACCAAACCTCAGCTATTAAAACGTATATAAAATGTTATTGATGTAATACTTAATGATAGGTTATAGGAGTGTTATAATAAATTACTCTCTAAATGGATTGAGGAACTTAGTTCAATAAGATAAGAAAATCATTAGGGACTATAAAATAAACATTCTTACACGTATTAAGTTGTAACGCGGCGCAACGTTGTGTAAACCTTCATTTGACGTTTTTACGTGAATCATGAAAACCTAAAATAAAACACTCAGTCCCGTAACCCAAAAGAGTATACAGAGATTCAAGATATCGATTTGGAGCGACCCTATCAAAACTCTCTCGATTCTTTTACATCCATACATCTACGCATAGATGTTCGTTGGCTAAGGGAACTTCTAACATTGCCTTCTTAGTGTATAATCATATATAAGTTAAAGAAACTTAACTAAGGTACATTCAAACATCGAGATATTTGAAAACATATAATATAGTTATAGTGTCAGTAAGTCGATCCGCCCACTATCGGCGACATGGAGCCCAAATCGGGGAAATACAACCATTAAAATATCCGCTATGCGGCCGTTTTTACAATTCCACGAACTGATACAAATGCTTCATTGAATGGGTTTTGACTCACATAGTATTTATAAATCTATACATTACTATGACTCACGACTGGGGTGGCCGTCATGCAACCAGCCGATGAGGACACCATTCGCAAATTAGTCGTTACCAGTTTCAATATCAAATGTTTTTATTAATTAATACTACTGAAATGTAGTGAAATGATATTTTTGGAAAATATATAATTTTGAAAAGAACATTATGTAAATTAGACATTAAAGTAATATTATAACAGCAGTAAAGCCCATAGCTGCAATTTTATCATAGATGGGATAACTTGCACCAAAAGTAATACAAGTTTTGTCTTACGTTATTTCTCACACATAAGGGCTGGCGTCGATTCCCTTAAACAGAGATTTCGTCTAAGTATCATTACTAAATAGGGACTAAATAAAAAAATATCCAGGAAAAACTTAACAAATGGAAATCCCAGTGTCGGACAAACGTGCGTGGAGATGTAACCGAGCGGTCACAGATATCGTGATGGGCGGTGATAATGGAAACAGCTTATCGCACGCATCTGGAGCGAATCGGTGTTCTGGAAACTAATTTCATCTTATGTAACACGTGCGGACGAAAGTTTACGTGTTAAGAGACGCTCGTACATTATTTCATTGTTTTTTTTTTCTATAAATATTTTCTCCTCAAATAAATTGAAACAATAACGCTTCCAACAGGAAGCGAAAAGTAAAGAAGAAACAGCTAATAGTCTAACATTTTGGCCAAATCACTATGAGTTTTAAGATTGTCTCCAACAGAGTATGAAGATTACAATGTATGCGTGTACGTAACAGTTCCGATAAAGTTTAATCTGCGCGGAATACGGTCTACTATCGGGGACCTCGCCCTGTCGACCCCTGACCCCTGAGTCATGGCATTGCGTCCAACAACGACCGCTACTGGTGCCCTTCTCAGGAAGGTCGTTTCTTCCCCAACGATGTATTGCAAATTAACGAATAAGAAACAATTGTTGTGGGTAACTTATTAAAGAACTTTTGGACAATATACACTCATAAGTAGGAACATGCCTTAACTACTTAACATCAGGTGTACAAACCAAAACGAAAAGCTGGGGATTTCAAAGATTTGTATTATGATGTAAAAAAATATATTTAAAGCGTTACAACGCAAACGCTGACTAATCTTGACCGTGCGAAGCCGGGGCGGGTTACACGTTAATATATCTATATTTCTGATTTTCTAAAGCAAAACATGATAAATTTCCAAAATTTTCACAACCTATTAAAGAAATGTTTACAAATGCGTGATATAAGACGTAAATTATCAACAATAAATCTATTGAAGTTGTCATAAAATAAATAATTCATACACATAAATAAATATAAATTGTTTTGCTAAAGACCCAAATTTATATTAGCATACAATAACCAAGGCGCGCGAAGGCGAATGCTATAAATTTTCCAATTAATCCCTTCACAACATATGGTGTACATAACAAAACACATCAAAAAACCCTTGCCTTGAACTATTACCACTAAATAGGTCAAGGGTTATTGAAAACAGATATCCCGTCCACTCTAATGGATGCAAAAGAAGCCTTTACGTGCTTTGAAACAAATGTCATTTTTCTGTCCGTCGTATACGTTACACACATATTAAAGGTTAATATTGTGGGAACCAGGGACACCGTGTAATAAAAAAGAATGGGAATTTTTATTTTCTGTTCGTCAAATACAGCTTTAAAAACATTGGAATATAGCAGCACTGTATTTTTTTGAAATAGAATTTACTAAAAGAGTTTTCATTTGTGTAGCACATCCTAATATATGAGCAGTATCTTCTCTCTATCGTTCCCTAACACGTTGAAGAGTTTTTATGTACGTGTACAAGTACATAACAAGCATTTATCAAATCAGTTTGGTAATCATATGCTAATGCGGTAGCTGTCATATCCATGACCTTGCCGCGGTTTAGGTATCAGCAGAGTCTTTGATTCAAATGTCGCCCACGTGCCCGAGGCCAAACCCGCTCGAACAATGTGCATTGCATCCGATATGCAGACGACACATTATCATGTCATACCCTCATTTTATTCTATTTATTTTAATGAGCTCACGAGTACAATTAGACATAAGATGGAACAATGATATAATCATTATTACGGATAATTTAAATGAAAATCGGTAAAACTGAGATGACAATAGTTTTTCTGGCTCGATGGCAATGCAATTCTTTCAGTGGTTGCGGTTGTTTAGGAATTACTGTCATCGCCTCAAAACACTTGCCACTTTCGCAAATAAAAATCACTTGATGTCGCAACGGAAGTACAAGTAGGTTGTTAAGATTTGTAGTCGTATGAGATCTATACTATTTTAACAATCAGACACGACAAAAATAATGTAACTTCAAAAATACTATAAGTCCTCTTTCGGTAAGTTCAGCATTGCATACTATATGTAGTTGTTGATCAATTAAATTAAGACGACTCCTTAAGTTGTGGAAATCTGTTAATCCTATTGTAGGATCATTGTAAAATGCAGTTAATTGTGAGACAGTCTTATTATCATAGTAAAATATATGTCTAATTCCCGACAATATCAACCAATTAACGATTGGGATTTTTATATCACGGCTAGATCGAGTAAGAAAAAGGTTAATTTTTAGATTAAAATTCTACACAACAGATAATATACACGAAAAAATTTAATTTGTACTTGTGGTTGTCATTTTGCTGAGATGTAAATAAACATCTGAAAATTGAATACCCGAGGAAAATACTATAGTCATATTTTAGTTGGGCGATGTATTAAAAATGTATCTCAGTGAATGAATCTCAAATACAATAATTAAAAGATATTTAGGTCTTCAAAAACCTACTCAATATGCTATTTGAGACTCAACGAAGCCTTATATATGTGACTAGAATATGCTTTATACAAAAATATATGAAATACTGCCAGAGCTATTGTCTTACCTCTTACTTTAATTTGCCTCTGCCAGGGATCAAAATCCAGTATTCTGGGCCTCTAGGTAGGTGTGCTATAAAATATCTATTTCTCGCAAAAATCAAATCAAACAAGCATCTATTAATGATCCCTAAATATACCGATCCTTTACCATGCCGATTACAATTAGACTTTAAATATTTAAAGTCCAACCAACTTGTCAGGTATAAGATGTGGGTTAAATTAAGTTATGTATGATTGCCGGGGTACATTTGAATAACATAACTTAAAGTTATTTAAATTGTTTTAGCAAATAAAGGCAAGATCCGAGATATGGTTATAATAAAAAGCCGGTCACAAAAAGGAACAGAACCAAACAAACCGAAGGCAATAATGGCCAGGTACCAGGCGCGCATAAATTCCGTAGCAGTCGTCACACCTACGGATACCACGATTAACGTCAAAACGACAGGATAAGTAATATTTATGATGCAGGCCACATACTTTTAGTTTAAATATATTTGTTTCGTACATAAAACTATACTCGCCTGTGAACATGTTAGACTGTGTAGCACATTAATCTAAAGCTAAACAATCAAAGCACATCATCTTTTCTAATTCTTATACGAAGTTAAAAGTAGAGCTAAAGCTGATTTTTTTTATTGACACATGCACATTTGTACGTCATAATTCAATCTTAAAATGTGCATTTTGTATTCATTGCAACATAAATAAATATAACCTGTCTTGCCGAAGTCACAAGGGTCAACTATTTTAATTTCTACTGATAAATACAAATGATCATCGGGGTCCATCTTACAATAAATAGATATAAATAAATAGATATGTATTGTAACTGCTAAAAGCAAACACCAACCACATCAGTCTACACTGTAATATTTTAGGACATTATATGGATTTAATCTACTCTTTTAAAAGTGAAAGAGATTTTAAACTATAATTAAAAATTAATTCTACTATTGATCAAAAATATAGATAGTTATGGGTACCCTAGTGGCCACACTCGCACCTACCCGCGTGCCGCGAGTTGCGAGCCGCGAGCCCCGAGCCCGCAAAAAGCGCGGTGCGTCGACCCACGGCTGCCCTTGAACGAGACACGTGTCCGAGCACACAGACACGCGCCGTCACCCTACACTAATTTACGTTGAGAAATACTAAGGTGTTACTATGAGAATTTATGACAATTAACTTTTTAAACGGCACTTCTAAATATATATATTCTAGTTATTGTGGTCAGAAAGGAAGTAAAAGTTTTTTTTAAATGAAAAATCTACATAATTACGCCTTGATACATAAAGTATTATCGGACAGTTATGGATTATATGAATTCATAACAACTTGCTTGATTCTTACTTCTATTAAGTAAGCAGAGACTGGAAGCGTAACGTTTTTAACGTAGCTTAACCATCTTGCAAAATAATGAGACTCCAATGTGTCTTATTAAACCGAAATTTTAATTTTTTTTTTAAGGACCGATTACATCACATTTTTCATAATTTTAGTTTCAATATATAAAGTTAACAGTACTTAACCGTCAACCCTTGTCTACAAAATACCAAATATAATTTATAATTGAAGTGTCCGTCTGCGATCTTCGAGTGTTTGAACTTAATTACTTCCTTGCTTAATTAACGCGTCGTTAAGTTGAATTTGTACTTTGGTAACTTTGTCTGCCACCATGTCTGAGTGTTTTTTGAGTTGAGTTGTTTTAAAGAGGAACTTCTGTTTGATAATTGTTTAAGACTCTTATGTACACCTGTAGGGAATTTAGTCGAATACAATTCAATTAGATTGAACAATTAATTACCAAGTCATTAAACGTCTTAAGAGTATAATAATTTATTTGTAGTAAAATATAAAACAGTCAAAGATGTCTTTTATCCTAATGGGGATAGATAAGTCAAGTATCAAGTCTCTCGTAAGGCAATGTTCATTTATGTATCATTCACAGTATTATTTATTTTCAAACGAATCTTGTTCTGCCCTAGTTTTAGTTACTTACAGCGAGGGGATAACTATGACCTTTATAAAGCTAAAGTATATGATACAAAATTTTCCTTCAGCTCAAACGGTTTGTGCATTTGAATAGAGTATTAATAAAAATTGCTAGGACTTTAATGCCCATTGACCGGGTATAC
>JAABKM020000004.1:856951-870749 GCA_016277805.2 Papilio aristodemus | reverse complement strand
TAACACATATCGGATGTAATAAGTTCCAAATTCGTCGCTTGACCGATAGGTTATCTCGTTCACACAGCGGCTGAGAAATTTCCGTTCAAGAATCACCACCACTTTACCTTGACCTGTGTTACAGTTGTACATTTAAGGGGCACTTGAGTTCTGATTGCTCTGGTTTATTTCGTCAACTAAATCTAGTAATCACTGCTTAAGTGCATAACAAACATGATGTTACTATTATTGATAAGCGATGCAGCGGCCATCTTATCGGCACTTGGTGACGCAATAAACTCTTCATTTTTAGTCGGTTATGTTTGGAAATGAAAACAATTGTTATACTGCACCAAAATCCAGTATAAAACAAGATTCTATCTCTGATCTCTTAACATTTGATGTAGCTATGGTAATTCGATATTGTCATAAATAAATTCTGTATAGTCATAGACAGCGTTAAGCAGTGCGGTCTCAGCCAAACAATTGCCAGCATATAGATGTTGGCCATTAATTAAAGCAAATAAAAACGTTTATCACTTACCAAATCTTAGTGCATCGACCCGGTACTCGAGACAGACACTCTATTCTATATCTTTTTTCATTGCAATAAAGTTACAAATATTAAAAACAAAATGAAAGGAAATTATAGATCATGGATGTTGTTAACCCCTTAACGAGTCTTATTGCATTATAAAATCTGCAACGAAATTGTTGTGTATATTCCCAATAATACTTTATTGGGTACGATGTACAGATGTACGATGAGAAGCTTCTATATATATCCTATAGTTTAAAATATTCTCAAAGTATTACTTTTTATATATTCCACTCGAAGTCCGCTTCACATAAATATAGAAATCAGGTGGAGTTCACGAATGGTAGCCAAGTGGTAATTATGCGCGGCGCGATCGCGGCGTTTTCGTCGCAGCGGTAAAAAACCGCCGCAGAGACGCTGCAATGCGCCATGCGGGTTGCAACTCCCCTCTGCACCCCTCCATACATCCACCCCGTTCGACCCCATCGTACGCCCGCCATTACAGAAATTGTATCGTTTAGGTAGGCGATGCTTCCACTGATTGCAGCATGTTGGCGAAAAATTACGTGCAGTAATGCTATCGACGTTTCACACGGACTCTAACGTTTGTATTCCTTTAACAAATGCTTGCCGGATAAACGTTTACACTTCGGTATTGTTTTTTTTTAATCAAGATTTTCAACTATATTACTTTTCTCGATGAATGTTTTAACGTCAGTTATTTATGTCAGTCATATAAATCATACAAACTATCACTATTATTATTTTGTCAATAATGTATGAAAAGTGTTTCTCGCGGAATAAAACATTGGACAGACAATATTTTAAGCGATTCGATTCAAATGTCATGCAACGTATCAACTAGATATTTATATTTATTAGATTATAAACGATTATATTGAAACTTACACATACACAATTGTGCCTCAGACAACATCTATATTCTTATGTAAAGGAAAACGTGAGCTACTACTATCTACGAGGCTGCAAAATCTTCGAATTCACAGCGACATAATTCGAATCTAAATACAAGCAACATTGCAATTCACTATAATTTTTGAAAGATAAATTACCAAAACAAAGTAATAGGTACTACTGGTAGTAACAACCATTACTTAAATAACAGAGTAGGCGCTGTCGAAATATAATTTGAACAGAGGGCGACGGCAAGGTGAGTGCAACGAACCTGATTCCCAGAAAATACTAGACAAAAAACGTTTTGGCAACCCCGCGCCTCTCGAATTAGCATCAGGACTTCTGACGCTGACAAGGCGCATTAAAAAACCCACTCCAAATGGCGCGGACTTTATTTCTGTGTCACACTTTTGGCTCGCGACTTGTGCCAGAAGAAATTAAAAAGTAGAAACGACCATATTGTGGCTATAAGGTGAAAACTTATTGACTGAAATAATTTACTCTTTTTGAGTGCATAATTTTAACAAAACATTTCGCTAGTTATCGCTTAACGAGGATAATTCGTTATCGTTATAGATGAACGTAAATTTTGTAACACACAATCAAATAGATTTTAGCTTTTCTCTAATGGAAACCAAATTTATAATAATTCTACACCCATCCTTGCAAACTTAAGAACGTTTATGAAGATTTTTCTTCTTAAATATACAGATTCTATAGACTGATCTTAAATATTCAGATTATATCTTCTTAAATAGACATATTGGAAGTGTCACCTCTATGATAACTATAACACTGGCCACCTAGAGCAGCGTACATATCATACACACGGCCAACAATCTTAGAGCGAAGCACGTCTCTCGCAACGTGTCCCGCCGCATGCAAATGACTCAACGTCTAGTGGCCGCACAGTACGCTTATACACCTTCCTAATATTAGCATCAACTTGATACTGTGATGTAGGTGGAATGTTACCAGGGTTCCAAGTACGTGTTCACTTCAAATACAAACTATTTTTTTATTTTATGCTACGAGTACACTAGCAATCCGCCGCAAATCACTCGGTAACAAAGAAGAAAACATAATTTTTACAAATTTAAATATCTTTTTTTATATAGTATTGTTATGGATTATTGTTTCGAATAGAAAGTGCAGCATATCTCACTTTATTGAATTGCCTTAATTCAATAAAACTTTAGAGAATGTTTTAAATAATAACAAACAATATACGTTTTGCATGTACCATACATACTCTGTGGATATATCTGTAGTTTGAGTAATTTAAAAGAAAAACATAAGTCACGAATAAATTCAAACACGAACATATTATTAAATTCCTGATACTTGTCACATCAAAGTGAGGGGCGCGACCGATAAGAGGGTAGCGTGACTCCAATAAAAAAATCAAATTTCCGAGAAACCGATCGCAACTTGCTCGACGGCAATCGGCCCGCTGTTATTAAATATTCAGTAATCAGATCGAGTAACGTTAAAATCAAAAAGGCATCGAGATAACAAGTCGAAACGTTTAAATATCGATTAGCGGTTATTCCACTTATGGGAGAATATTCAAAATTTTAAAAAGGTACGTTACAGTTAATAAATTACATATATTAATACCAACATTGCATACGATCAATGTTAAAATTTGTAAGTAAATAACAAGACATATTTAATTTGATACGGTCACCAAGCTTTTAGTGTATAAACGGGGCGCACGATAGCTTCAGGACAATAAAGGTTAGTTTATTCTCAAATCATAGACCACATTGCTTCTTAATACCGTGGATTAAAATGGTCCAGGACTATCTTATATAAGTGTGTTTGAATCAATTTTCTGCTGAGACCTTCAATATTATTCCATTTACAGCAGATATATACTTCTATAAATTGCTCAGTCGTTATTTAGGCAATCTTCACCAATCCCGCATAACAGTTTCGCGACAAGGCGAATGTAAACACGGCCTTAAGGTCAATGATATACAGCGGCCAGTCTAAATGTGTTCTTTATCCGATATGTCAGAATTGAGTTAACATTGTTTAAGGGCGGAGACACATCGAGAGTTTACTACCAAAAGTTGTTACACTACAAAAAGTACTAGAAAATAACAAACATATATCATGGTCAACCTCGTCTGGTTTATCGATTTCAACATTAATGTCATAAAAAGTACTGATATGTCATTCAGGTATCGCACCAAGATCTATTAGACCTTTCGAGATTCAGGCTGTACAAACTTGTTTCGTACTTGAAAATTAAAACAATAACTTACTTTTATCTGTTACTCTTTCTTAAAATATGAAACTTCAATTTAAAATGATGTATAATATAATAGTCAAAGTATTATGATGTATAAACATAGACAATGGCAACACAATATTACACGGTAAGAAAATGTAAAGGAAACTTGCATCACGCGATAGTATGTCTCATTGTGTCACCAGCTCGCGAAGTCATGGCCGTCGGACAGGGTCAATGTCAGTGGGGTTTAGAAATAAAAATAAATTATTTATAGCCGCCGATGAAAGAAAAATCGTGTTACGTAATATTTTTAACTGCGCACAACTTTTTAAATACGATATCTGATATCCCTTGTAATTTGGGCAGATGGATCTATTTAATGAATTTCAATAACATTATTTATCAATTCATGTTAACAGAAACAAGACTTGAAAATATTGTAGATAGATTCTCTATAATAACTCGTATGACCTTATGATAAAAATACATCTTTGATCCGAATTACATTAGTCTATCTGAACCAAGCTACGGAGATTCCTGTTTTTAGTGCTACAAATTTAAAGTAATATCCACCAGAATTTTTACCCGATGACTGTGACACATCTTCTATTGATAGTAGGATCTTCTTATCGAGGTTGTTCCAATTTTTACTTTGAAGAGTTTGCAACGAATGTCTACTTAAAATATCTGTCTACTGAAAATACGACATCCAAGTTCTTTCTGATCAACATCGATTCACTTACTACCTTTGCGACCAAATCACATTTCATCGTTTGTCGTCGCATTTACATATACGGACAAACTTTTAAGGACATTCATATTTTGGTCATCATTTGTATCAACAGTCTTGATAGTCATTCAACTAACAAATGAATAAAAGCTTCTATTACAGAAACAGAATTGTTATTATCATACGTCACACAAGAACACAATGAACATTACTTGATTCATCTTCTATTCTAGCTTCATCTGACTAATGTTCCTGCAAGTACAAATACAAATTAACGACAGAAATATGTTCAGATGACACATCGTCATCACACATATGAGGATTTTTTTTCCATGAATCGCCAGTAAAATATTACCACTGAGAGTGCTTTCTCTAAATATATACGTTTCAAACACAACGAATACGACGTATATAAAAACACAAGTTTACCACAATTTCCCGTGCGAATATAATATCACAAATGGCGTGCATATAAAAAGAGTCTTTACGTCAAAGTCGACAGGGCGTATAACAGTTTAAATTATTATACATAATTGTGTGTTTATCAGACGATTTTATGTCACACCCTACCACTTAAAAATACAAAGAAACAAAGTTTAATATCCCAATGGCACTGCTGGCATTAGTTTGTTTACCGACCACGCTCAAAGGCGTATGGAAGTGACATTGTCTGACCCTTCCAGTGCTTCACTCGCTGCGGGCACAGAGTAGCTCGCCCGTAGACGTAATGAATCTTAATTTACGGCCAACACTAGGGTCGCGCTCCGGTTTCATCTGTCCTTCCTAATTAAGCTAATTGACGAGTGTTCCGGACGGACAGGATATGACTTGTAAGTAATTTTGACATGTGTGTATTAATTTTTACTTTTGGTAATGTCCTCCCGGTCGATTCTAATCTTTTTTGGTTTGTTAGCGTTGTACTTTAATAGTGCTAAGTGTTCATATAAAATGATAAAAGACAACTAATTAGTCAATAGCCTCCTTAACAAAATTAACAAAGGTACATAACGGACAATATAAAAGATATGTAAAATAATGAGTTTAATTAGCACTGTAACATTAGTCTTCAATTAGGTATGTTATTAATTGCGGTAAATTACAAAACTAATACAGAATAAATTACGCAAAGTCTTTATCGGAAGTATATCATAAAACATATGTAATCATCAGTCAGGGCATGAAATATGGAAATTCCAAATAATTATCTACTAATTCTCAATAAGTTATCATCGTATATTTTATATTGATTACTAATTTTTGTTCACCGATTCGCACTCGTGCCTTTTTGTTTTCCTAAAATTAAAGTAACTTGTTTCCGTGTATAATGCTTAATTTCTACATTATAAGTAACATGTGATAATAAGTTGCTGTTGTCAAAACATTATAACTTATTTTATAGTATTACTACCATGGCTACAACGCTTTTATTGTTTTTCCTTATTCCTTAGGATGTTTATTATCAGGAAGCAATCCAAAATAGACTGGAGACCGACTACCAATTGCAAACAAACTAATTCATTCATTTCTATAAATACGGATTGATTTCAAAATAGACACTGCCAAGTAAACTGCATAACTACGTGACTATTTTGCAAAACGAAGCACTTCACGGATATTAAGAATTGCGGATGCAATTAGTGAAAATACTTATTTTCAATAGTAGGTTAGTTCTTGTTATACGCTTTTAAGGTATAACAAGAACTTCATACGTAATTTTAATTTAATCTGGATTATAAGGTGATATGCTAAATAAGCATGCACTAACGCTTTAAACACAGAGGTATAGGTAGAGATTACGAATTTTCATTTGACATGATCGTAGAAAACCTCACTTCATACAATTAAGCATAGATACGTCGTTTACGAGTAAACCAACTTTCTTAAGTTAGTGTTTCTGCCATCACTTCTACTCAATTATTGTCTTGTCACTTTTCATTCATCATATAAACAATTAAAACGCGGAGTAACAAATTCTAATTCTATGAAAAGCGTCTATATGTTAGGTAACCTGTGTGAACCAATACAAGTCTGTACATTTACGAGATTAAAGGCGTAAACGCTGACTAAGGCACGTTTGATTGAGGCTGATTTAGGGTTTGCGCCGGCTGACGAGGTCACAGGGGTCACGACACACCGAAGAATTCCACGTAAGTGCCACAGTGTGTGTATGTCGTCGTAAAATTGTTAACATCGTTAGTATATAATATCACTAGAAATATTATAAATTGACAGATAATTGTGAAATGAACTAACAATTTACAATTTGAGGTAACATGTCGACTTTAACAAGTTTTTTTTCTGGTAAACAACTTTTCAAAATAATATTCTATTTCACAAAATAAACATGTCGCCTTCTACATAATAAACCTAATTTATACCTAACTTCGATTGATGCTCTGAACTATTCACACTGCTGAATACTTGACGTAAGGCAAGAAATCCGCACATAATTTGACGATTTGTCGTCCTCAGATTAGAAACTATTAAAGAAAATTCAATAAATTTTATTTATAAACTTACATACTTTGCTAGTAAGTTTATAAAACACTGATATTTACAATTTAACGGTGACATGTATAAAGATGCGTGCACACCCGTCTCACATGCGACATTACGTGTCCGCGGACGTACAATGTCTCGCACAAAGCCGCAGGATTTGTTTTGGACTAAGACGGATAAGGTAATACAATTAGCAATTCAAATAAAGCTAAGTATTTTGGGACTATGTTATTGTTTGAAGTTGTATTTGTACTTTGGTGATGACGATAAATTTAAAACTATAAATGTATTCTACGTCGGTGTGTCCATCTGTGTATCTTAATTCTGCATACAACCTACACTGTACAAGAATCAGTTATCAACATGTTTTAAACGAAGTATTATTTTATAGATTAACTAATACTAATTTTATTTTTCGAGATCAAAATAAAACACTTCGATTTTTATAAAAAAAAAAAAAAACAAAAAAAATAACCACATAGACATTATTTAATATTAGCATCATGCCCTTGCTTTTCTCAAATATAATTGTTGATAAATTGAGAAAAAACACAGGCTAGATTACTTGCTTTTATATGAGTTTTCTGTTACCTATTAAAATATTTTTCTACTGCAGTTTAATACTTTTTGAGTTTATACGATACCTAACCAAATTTATATTTTTAATAAAATTAATAATAATTAATTGAATTCATTTTTCATACTTAATCAATATTATGTATTACTTACCCACTTAAAAGATATCTCAAACTTACTAAACAGAAATAAGCAATCTTAGAAAACCTTACCGCGCTCTATTTTATGCACACATTTATGCAGAATCATCGTTATTTTGTACAAGTTCAATGAACGATAGCTGTGGTTAGAATTCCTAATAAAGTGCTGAGGAATTGTTAGAATGGATTTAAATAGTAATCGGTCAGAGACTCGGCTTATCGCGTCTGATAAGCGATGGGAGGTCGCGACATCTGTCCTATCGATGGAGGCAAAGAACTTGCTGCACACACGTCTCTTTAAATGATAAACATGGTCAGTGCTACGACCATATCAGCCAGTATTTGTCTGATTTTAAATGAAGTGATTAATAATCATCATTGCGCATATATACTTTTTAAGATTTGAGGTAAACACAATACAGAATTTGTATACTATGCCGATCAATTAGTATAAAGAATTACGCTACGTAAAAGCTTTTTACTTTCTCTTTTCTCAGTAATATATGTAGATTATATATTTTACTACTGACTAATGGACCAAAAGACCAACAAATGGTTTATGTTATACTATTTCATTAAGTTTCGATAACAGTGTAAAAGATTAATATATCCTGTTCCAGAGAAATTTGCATCAATTTACACAAAGTAATCACCGAACGCTCGGCATTTCATTGAAACTCGCTGCAGTTAAACGCATTCATAATTTCATCTCAGACCCGGTTGTTTTATTCAATTTACATAAAATAACAATCGACACGTGAAATTTGAGGGAGTAATTCATGTAACGAGCGAACGTTAGCATTGCATAATCTTAACGACGGTGGCTTTATATGGGAATGCAATTTATACACCGACAAAAATTATAATGCTTGTAGCAAATTCTTCCTTATCCTCTTACTCTTATTTTCTTAGAAAAAAAATAGTCCCACTATATTAAGTCTTATATGAAAACTATATATTATATTAAATAAACGGACATTTTATAAAATGTCGAAATCTCAAATATGTCGTCAAACGGATATCCTGTAGCATATCTAAATCTGACAGTAAATACAAACGTTCAATGTTTGCGGAGGCTAAACACTGATAATTTTTTTTTATGCTTACTAAAAAATATCAAATTCTTCCTATGATTACTTTAGGAACTTGTTAAGAAAACTTAGTGAAACTACTTGAATTATAAAAGGGTTGTCAGTATATTTCAAATCCTTTTATTTATTAGGATACTTACGGATGACTTTTTATTAATTTAATTTTTGTTAATAAAACTGAATATCGTCATTTCTTAATCGTAAATTTTTGTTTATCATCGTGTGAATCAAATAAAGTAGTATTTTACCGGATGTCACCGGGTTAACTTTAATTAAATTGTAAATTTTATCCGTATCGATGAACTTACCCTGCCAACTACAATATTAGAAACCTAAATGTGACTAGATTACTTTGTCTAGGATTTTATATATTAAAATACATTTTTAAGATTAAGTTAAAACAAGTTCCTATTGATTTATATAAAGTAAGTTCGCAAAGTTGAGGCAACAATGAGAGCGAACCATTCTCCCGGCGGCGGGAAGAGAATTATCACGACGTAAACTTTGTGTAGGGCCCCTTGTGTTTATTTTGCAACAATACGCCACTTTTTTTAAACGCCCCGCAGTCTCCCATTTCAGAGAAGGCCGTGTTGACACTGCCGTGACATTTCCGGTCCTATCCTTTACCCAAAACGTAATCTACGTTTATTTAATTCGTTTCGGGTAAATTTTTTGTATACATTTTTTTTAATAAACGTTTAGTACAAAGTTATTGACAAATATATGTAAACAATATCCATAAAACTTTAAAAAAGCTTTTATTTCATTCTACAGAAAATAAAAGAAGATTCCTCATACAATTAAATACAATCCTTATACAACGTATGTATTATCTAAAAACTTTATTTAAGATATTCTACTTAATAAATTGCAAAGCCTTTGGCACTGTAGATATAAAAACCTGACTGAATTTACTGGCACATTTCATAAAGTAGTTTTACAAAAACGCGTTGAAATCGTTTGATTGACAATTAAATAAAATGCGTTGTAACAACATCGTTGATCAACACATCTATCGATCAAATGAAACGATAGTCGTTACAACACAACATAAAATTATAAATGTAATAACACTTAAAAAGCATTTAAGTCGACAAACTAGCAACCCGCGTGACGATACGAGGAGAACAATAAAACAACACAAAACTTAATCCTACTCAGCATGCGACACACAGACGGCGGAGCGTATAAATACATTCAGCTTGTGTCCGAGGCGATAAACCCCCGAAATTACGCTCGGAACGTGCCCGCGAGCACACAAACAAAACTTAATAGGCTGACAAAAACATACAATACGGGGCCCGGAATCGAACGC
This sequence comes from Papilio aristodemus, assembly GCA_016277805.2. Lineage (NCBI taxonomy): Eukaryota > Metazoa > Arthropoda > Insecta > Lepidoptera > Papilionidae > Papilio > Papilio aristodemus. Next base: position 860,724 of record JAABKM020000004.1, on the reverse strand, counting down.
GCGTGCGATGCATGCGGGTAGTTTTTACCATTTATGAGCATGCATCATAATGACTTCATAATGTGGACAGTCACCATTCGGAATGGTCCCGTATTTGAGAGCGACTCGTTTGAAGCGGCGAGGACGGGCCATTAGACATAATTGTCTAGAATAAACGATTAATTAAAAACATATCGCATTTCGAGCCTAATGCGCGTGTGAGAATTTTAAATATAAAGGGAAGTAATAACGTAAAATCATTAACAGTTTATTGAAGTAATACTCTCCTTGACAAGTGCTACTCAAATCATTGCCAACTTAACATCTATGTACGTATGATAATCTTCAGCACCGAAAGTTAGAGTACTAAGACGTCGGTAGTTCTATACAGCACTGGTCATTGTCCCGAGCCGACACATGATTCAGCTGTCGACCAGTTGCATCGATACGATCGCCGGACCCCCGCATGTTATTACGGGCCTAATCTAAACATCATTAATGCAACTTCCGCAATAATTAACCGTGAGTCAGGAGGTACGTGACGTAAAATTGCACGTCGCAACATTTGCAAACCCTCTGACGTGGTCACTAACTAAGGGTTAGGGGGATGAAATATTAGGAATGAACTGTGCAAGTTGTGAGTGATAGATTATGCCTTATTTTTAGAATCTAGTCCATTTTTATATTGATTGAGATTCCCAGACATAGATATAGACCAAAATCTAGAATATAACGAGGTTCAAAACGCAGCTTTTTTGAAAAAATTGCAAATATTAAAAAAAATGAATGCGTTAAGGCCTATTCACCATTAAAATAGAAGTTCATTGTCATCACATAACCACATAAATAAAAAAAACCGCAAAGACTCATTCATGAAATTATTCACACTATGCAATAATTCAAAATGACTTCAATAAAAAATGGTTAGAGGATATTAAATGGTATGAATTCAACAAGGAAATCCGAATCCATTAATAACGGTCGGAGTCCTGGTAAAAAATGGGTGTTATGTCGGCAGAATAAACATCGACACCCATTGCGGCCGCGCGACATCGGCGAGGACTTTTTTCCAATACTGTACATCATTTGTCACTGGCTCTCTTCTGGAGGGGCGCAAAGGGAATTGAGAATAACAGAGAATGGCCTGTGATACTCGCGGAAGCGATATAATATTAAAATTAATTTGCTTGATGTTTATTGTGTGGGTGCATAAGAATTTTATTTGTACCAAAAAACATTCACTTAGACGTTAGTCAAATTATAATAGATAGACAAAATAAAGTTGTCAGTCACATCACTTAAACGTTAAAAAGAAAACGCTGAAGCACGAGATTTAGACCAAAGTCAAACAAGAGCAGGAGGCAACAACAAGCGATAAGTAGAGGATTTAGCGAGCATTATGCCCTTTTAGAGAATTTCCCTGGCGTTTACAATGATTAACGAGGCCGGCTACAGGCCGCGCCGTGCACAACAAACTTTGCCCGTTTTTAAACGTGTAACACGGCGACAACTTTTGCCGTTACGATCTTAATTTTAATCGAAAATTGCGCCTTAAGTTAGCTACAAACGAATAATAAGAATAATTTTAAGTCTTTCTTCTTTTAAACTTTCAATACTTAAATTTTAAACAGTGATTATTTCGACATGAAATCCCTAATTAGCCGATGTACGCTATTTTAATTTTCAATAAGTTTGCATTGTTTAGTGATACAGAGTGTATATAATGAGGAAACAGTAGTTTACAGTTGAAGAAATTAAATTTCCTTTTTACTGAATACATGTTACCTACATAACGAAAAAACAACCTTCGGTCTTAATTAAAATATTTTCGGACTATTTTCAACGTATAATTACTTACGGTATTTTTATATGGTAAGAATAACCTCGACGATAAAGATTCCAGAAAATAAAACATAATTGTATTGTAAATAAGTCGATTGGAAACAGGTCTATGAGCATACAACTGCCGTAAAAAAATTATATACAATATCAATTATTTTGCTGCATTTGTACACGCCATGTTAGAATTACGACTGCTAATTACAACTATTAGCAAGAAGGTACGACAAAGTACGTTCCTTCCCATGGCTTAGATGGGTGAGCAAAAGAGATGATATTTGTAACTAAAGAAATCAGGATCACATTTTCAGGATCACCTTTCTAAGAGTGTTTCTTACTTGCCGACAATGTCTTGGAATATTACTCTTCCACTTTATATTATCTATTCTAGACATAAGTCAGATTTGGACATTTCTCTTTAAAAAAACCTATCCGCTGATTTTAATATCAACAATCTTAATGAATCAATTAGTGATTTGTAGTCGTCGAGAAGAACAAGAAGGTAGTTATTTTAACACTTGTGAGATAAATTTTTTTACTAATTTTTTAATTAATTGATTTATCTGTAAAATTATTCAAGTACATTAATTTGACATAAAAATTGCTATAATTATGATTGCAACATCGTAAACATTTTACATCATATGACAGAGAAATGGAATATTTTGACGAGGTGAACGTCTTAAAGCTCTGCGATGCGTGCAATTTTTTAATTGACGTTCGCATCAAGGTGCCCTTGTGATTATTGATTTTAAAATTATAATTAATGATCGAAAACAAGCCCTCGCATATCTGTTCACCATTAACTAATGCGCTTTAGTTTTTCTTATGAAAAAAACTGAAGAATTTGTTACACTTCTGTTATGATTTGCGTATTTGATTAACGATTCAAATACACCTCGAGCTCAACAAGAGTTGAAATCGCGAAATGCATAAGCTCGTTGCATCAAGCGATCTATTGAAAGCATTCACCGGCATCCGGCACCGAGCCATCACTCACAGTCCGCGTACGATACGAATGAAACATGAACACCATTCGTTCGGCGAACGGCAGTTTATCGCGGCCCAACACAAAACATGCCGGCATAAATCACACGGGCGGCAATTCATGAATGAATCACTCGTACAACAATACCATTCTCTGTTACCGTTCATCTGTGTCAGTCACTCCATTGGAAAATGCCCGCTGAGGTGAAGGGTTACGAATTGATTCCTTTTACTTTGAAGATTGTGCTTTCCACTCTGGATTACATACACATCCAGAATTCTATGAAATAGCTTGCACAATAGAAAGCTTTTTCAGTATCTAAATCTTAATCTGAAAAAGGTTACAACTATTTGAGGTATCCGTCAATACCGTTAATTAAAAGGATATTATGATCCTTGAAGAAAATATAAATTTAATTCTACTCTCAGTGCGTTAATGAAACTTTGATATATTGTATAAAATAAAAAGATAATCTTTTGCGTTCAATCCTTGTTTCCTTTGAGCCTAAACATAAAACGATAAACAGAACAATGTCAAACAGATTTATATTCTTTAAATTTTTACGAAGTGGAGAATAGAGCTATTTACCCAAAAATTTTCGGATTCCATAAAGAAAAATCCATAAATAGAATTGCACTAGTACAATTCTACAAGAACACATAGCGGCCACTGAACTTTTGTCTTTTGGCCAATGTACTTTGAATAGTGAAATGGCACGTAAATCACGCGCAGGCCTTACCGCTTCTATTGATCCGAATCTGGTCGGTATTTCGGGTTTACAGCGGCTATTCTTTGAACTACTGAATGAGAATAAACACCTACATATATGTAATTCTAACGGCTACGTTTGGATTGATATCTAATACCTATTTTACGCTCGACCCGGAGCGACATATATATATACGACGTATACGTTAGTGTTCAGATATCGGCTGAGATCAAAGTCTGATCACGATCATTAAGTATA
>JAABKM020000004.1:303127-314577 GCA_016277805.2 Papilio aristodemus | reverse complement strand
AATCTGGCGCGAAATGTACTTGCTTAAATAAACAACGCCTTTAAATTTCCGCTCGCTTTTTAATTAAGTCTACTTGTAGATACGCGTTTCTTGAAATATGATTTATCTCAATAGCCACATTTTGTTGAAACTTTAATGAATATTTTGTATTAAAACTTATTTTAAAAAACATAAAAAAACATATCTCACGCCTGTAATCATCGAAAGGGTAGGCAGAGGTGCAAATAGTGCACCCGCATTTTGCCATATGTTTTTCCGTCACGAAAAGAGAGAGATTTTCAATAATATTAATGAAAATATTAATAATATAAGGAAAATATTATTAAGAATAAAACGAGGCATAGAAACTAATTATTTATTCCAACTTCACTTATCACTTAGAGTATGTCACTCACAAATCTGCCGACCTCATAACACCCGACAACCCACACAACATGGCTTCATAGACCAAAAACACAAACATAAGAAAACTAGTTGATACATAGAGACGATAATGAAGAATTTAATATTACAAAAAAAAATTAAAATATATTCCCAGATGAAGCCTTGATAACAAAACATGATTATATACTGTTGATTTTTATTGTTGAGAGAAATTGAGTTCGCTGGCAATGGAATTTCTAAAAACTAAATTTTAATGCAAATATCTTTCCTGAGCAACATCTCTAAGAGAAATTAAAATCTATAATTGAGTACATGGTGTGATGAGATACAAATTTTTTTAACTCGTACAAAAAAGGTCAGAAAACTAAAACTAATTATAATATTACAAAAAATCTCAAAACTAAATCCTAATGATAACTAAATCCAGATAAACTAAACTTTTTTTTTAATTTATGAAGTGAAATCAATGAGAAAATAAACCACTCATTAGATCTATAAAGCCAGTGTGCAGTTCTATCGAGGTGTGTCCGAGCCTCATTTGGGCTTGGTCTCCTGGTCGGTGACGTAACGGATGTAAATGGTATCTTCGGGCTTGGGGTCCTCGATCTGACTCTCGTCAAGCTGCGAGCAGGCGATGGCCAGCGCTGACCCGTCGTGAGAGAAGCTTAGAGCTGATACCGCTGTGTTGTATCTGGAAAAGCACATAGAAAAGTAATGAAATTTAAATTTTATAATTAACCATAGAAGATAGGTAGGGAACTTTAAATAAAAATTTAAAAAAAAAACATATCTCACGCCTGTATTCCCCGAAGGGGTAGGCAGAGGTGCAACTGGTGCACCTACATTTCGCCATAAGTTTTGCGTCACATAATGTGATCAAGTTGAAAAAACCCAATATCATTTTTCCCGACCCGGGAATCGAATCCGGGACCTCAGCGTTGCAGCTATACCCTATACGTAATACCACTGAGCCACCGAGGCAGTTAAATTAAAAACATTTAAATAATCACAAAACACAATAAATCTGCTGTCGGAGACAAATTTTACACTAAAATATATTTAAATTGTGTTTAACCTTTTATCCTTTTGATTTACAATACAGTTTTGTCCACTATAATGCATATTCATCTTCCTGCATAAAACCTAAAGCTTATAGATTACCTATGGAACTGGCAGAGTCGCTTCTTGTTGAAGCCATCCCAAATGTTGACGTAACCATCAGAGCCACCCGTCGCAAACGTGTTGTAAACCGAATGGAAGCTAATTGCGTTCACTGGGTAAATTTTTTCTAAACCTGAAATCAAATTAAAAATTTCTGTTTTCAACACTGATTGCTCAAAGGACTCGCTGATTTATGTTTTCACATCTAAAGTTTAAGTAGTTTTGATTAACTTTATTTAATAGCTAATAACAAAGACTTTAAAATCATAGAAACAGTAGGCACTGGTTTTTCCAGGCATGTGCAAACTCCAAAAGAAAATACCCGAATATAAAGCTCCAAATGTTTTATTGTCTTTTAAAAATAGAAGTAAAGGTTTTTGTATAATAAGTCCACATATTTGTAACCATTTTAATTAGTATGAAAATATTACTAACCACCATCTTTAATCCTGTGACATTTAAAAGCATATTTCTTTTTCTGTACTTCAGGATTGCTGTCCAGATATTCCACGGCCACTCTGCCCTCAATGGAACTTAGAACATAGCCCTGCTTGTTGGGAAACACTCGTATGCAACGTGTCTGGTACTTGAGTGATGATTCTCGTCTTTGGTTAACATGACCCATGTTACGTACATCCCACACAAAGATTTTGCGGCCAGAAGTACCCACCACAAATTTCTCCCCAACTATACTCATTGTATAAACCTGAAGTTTTAATTTATGTTTAAAAATTGCATACAAATGTTTGACAACTGTACCAAAAACATCTTCTGAAACATTCAGCTCTTTAGCATAATCTGGACTGCTACTGTCTGCTATGACAATTCAAAAAGTAATAAGGAAACCTTCAAAGGGAGGTAATGCCCTGTACCTGACTTGCTGGGGCCACTATGCTCCTAGATTCTAAATTCAGTTATATTTTCAAATTATGTTATCACTTATCATTACATTAATGTTGTGCTTATTGTGAATGCTTAGGGGCAAGAAACAAATAAGTCATAAAGTAAATTTACCCTTTCATTTCCCTGATTGTATGTCCCCACACAATTAGGAACACGACTGTCCCACATCTTGACTGTGCCATCCCAGCTGCCTGTAAGAACAGCATTCACCTCACTAGCAAACTCTACACAACGGATAGCTCCTTTGTGTTCACCCAGAACTGTCTCTGAGCCTGCATTGAGATCAAACATCTTGAGGGTCTGATCCAGGCCTCCGCTGTAGGAGTGAACAGCATCCTGAATTAAATTATGTAGTTTTAAGTACTATGTTTTTTTATACAAAATGTAACTTATGGCTTTAAAATTTACCCTAAAACAAACATCGAGAACCGGCAATTCGTGATTATATTTATGCCTTTCAATATTCGATGTGACATCGTATAACCTAACTGAGCAGTCCCAAGACGATACGAGTAAAAATTGACTTGATTTTGGCGCAAATTTGACGCTAGAGATCGCATCTTCAGGCAAGTTCTTCAATTTAAATTCCGTGCGGGACTCTGCAACCCGCGTCACTGTCATTGTGGAAGCAATTTTGTTTGATAATTTTGAAACAGTTTCACAATAAGTTTATGTAGGTTTTATTTTGTAAGAATATTTTATTTAACTATATATTTAAGGTAAATATACAATAAACAGCATGCATCACGAAACCGTCATAACGTCATATTTTTTGACAGTTTGAATTTACAGGATATAGATTATATTTACCCGTGTAGACTTATAAATTTAGGACAATTTGAATCATTTTATTTTATATATATTATCACGATTTTTACTTATTATTATCCCTGCAAACTAAATCCGCAATCATCAAATTTGTCTAAACTTTGTCATAAAACAAAGAATTAAAGACAACTGAACGCATCTTTAGAATGACATGTTTGTGATGAGGTGTGAACTACTACATAGAAATCCAAATCTCTTTTTATACTCTTTGTAGAAATCACTCTCTCGCTGAAATGGATTCACGCAAATCGTTTACGGTTTAAATATTTGTGATGTTACATTTATTGTGCAACTTTTTAACGTGAAATTAATCAACGAATGCAATACAAGAGTGCCTCAATAATATTATAAATGTCTACTTTCGCTCCGTGCAGCTGAATCGCACTCCTATACATACGAATGGAGTGATTATAATATAAACTAACGATGCAAACCAACCTGAAAACTAAAGAAATGTTTATAGTACGAGCCCTGGAAAAGATATTAGCTGATAAGGACATCAAAAGATCTTATCACAATCAACTGAAAAAATCCTGTGAGGTGGCTTTAGGTAAGGTTTCCATTTTGACATTTACACAACAGAAAACTTAAATTACAATACGAGTTGACTATAATATAACTATTTACGTATATCGTATGGTAATTAAGTTAAATCTTAGTTTTAGATGTTTTTATATGTGGGTTTTGTGTGGTGACCTTGTGAAACAGTGGGGATGACTTGGTGTACCTTATCAAATTAATAGGTACAATAACTGCTGGCAAATAATATTACAGTGTCTATAAAACACTTCAGTAATGTCTTTTATGACACCTTGTTACTTAGATTTAAAATATGTTATTTGGTCTAAATTAGGTTGGGAAATGTGAAAGCAAGGACATTAAAGTCATAGCTTGTCATTATTGCCTTTTTATCAGTTTAATAATCAAATGAGTGTGTTCTAATTTACAAGTAAAATTAAAATTTACACATTTTTTTATCAATCAACATTATTAATACATTAGTCTTGAGTGTTATTATTGATTAAATAAATGAATGATTGTAACATCATAGAGAGTTTGGACTAATGCTAATTGAGTTAATAGTGTATAATCAAAATCATAAATAGACATGATGTTACTGAATGTGTAACTGATAATTAAATATTTAGTAATAATTTTAGTCTTAAAATCTTATAAGAATTAATTAAAATAAATTAGGTTGAGTCTGTTATCCTGCCTTACATCAAGATTAAAATATAACAAAAAGGCACGCCTTTTAACATTTTTAAGTCATTGTATAGATATCTTTGGACCGCATCGACCAGTGTTGTAAAATTTTAAAATTGTCAAATTGTGGGTCATTATTCAAAAGTTCTGTATATGTATTCAGTACACATTTTAAAGAAAATATTCAGTTTTTAGCGTCTCCTGAAGTGTTGTCAAATTTAAATTGAATGGTATTAATACCTAAGCAACAATTTGGGGGGTACAAATTAATTAAATTGATTCATGTATGAGAATACTAAAAATATATTGTCTATACATCTAGTGAAGGAGCCAAGGCAAAAAAGAAAATCGAGATATTATTGTAAAAAATAAACTTTTCTTTTCTATTAAAATTAATATGAGGTAACAGGAGGTTAAAATGAGTTCTTATATGATTACTAATTAAGAATGTTTGAAAAGGCTTTGAATTTCCACTATTAATTCAAAACCATACTAAATAGCATGCAACATACTTTCTCCTTTGTTAATTTTAAATGATTATTAAAAATACTGCAGGAGATTCAGAGCAGTAATTAGAAATAAAGAAATCATTCCTCCCCTTTCTTATAATATTATAAAAAGTATAAGTTAGTTCAATGCTTATGTACTGAACTATTAAATCTTCCAGAAAACTACAGAACCTACTCTTTTAGCTCTTAAGTAAGCTTTGTGAAGCAGTGATGAAAATCATTTTTTTTTTGTTATTTATTATTAAGAAATTACAGTAAATATTTACTAATTTTGAATTTATACCATATTACTCTAGTTATGTGTAGTGGTTAATGTTAACAGGAATAAAAATTTGTTCATATATGTTACTGCTTTACATAAGACTCCCTAAAAACAAAAATTGATCTAGCAGTATATATTTTTAACATATATGTACAATAATCAAAGCATTCTAACACACTTAAAGATAGATTGCCTTTATCTTCACTTAGCACTGTACCTGTAAATCTGCTCCTCTTGAAATGTTCTGTTATGTAATTTCTAGTGTTATCTTTCACTTAATTATGCAGCAGTGGAAATACATTATCCTTAATGTCTAGGGTGTACTAAGTACCCATTGATGTTGCACTATCTGTTTTAATGCTATATAACAAATATATAATAATGTATAATGTACTTAATTTAAAAAATATATAATTAGGTTATAGCACTGTCTTAATTTTTTTCTAATACATGCTATCTTACTTTCAGAGGAAATAAAGACAGAACTAAAAAATGGTGGCCAGCCAGAGTCATCAGAAAGTCCAACCTCTGGAACACTACCACTACCAAAAAATGATGCCTCAAACATTATCACGGCTGAAAAATATTTTTTGCCATTTGAACTGGCATGTCAGAGTAAAGCATCACGGATTGTTGTTACAGCTCTAGACTGCTTGCAGAAACTCATTGCATATGGACACTTAACAGGCAACATTCCAGACTCAACAACTCCTAGGAAGTTGTTAATTGATCGTATTGTAGAGACAATATGTAGTTGCTTCAATGGCCCACAGACAGATGAAGGTGTCCAACTTCAGATAATAAAAGCTCTATTAACAGTCATAACCAGCCAACATGTTGAAGTCCATGAAGGTACAGTCCTCCTTGCTGTCAGAACTTGCTATAATATTTACTTAGCAAGCAAAAATCTAATAAACCAGACAACAGCAAGGGCCACTTTGACTCAAATGCTCAATGTTATATTTACAAAAATGGAAAATCAAGCATTGGAATCGGAGGCAAGCACTAATGCTTCAAATGAAAGTCATGCTAAAATCCCCAATGGTAATGTTGTAACTGATGAGTTAAATCCTAACAATGAGAGTGAAGAAAATAAAGATCAAAACTCCGTGCCTGATGAACCGTTAGATGAAATGCTGGAAGCAAAAATTATCGCAAAACAAATAGTTGATTCTGTGATTGATAATGCCATTTCAATAGCTTCCAAAAAGTCTGAAGATGATATGAGCCAGAATATACCAGATAATAATGAAAATCCATCAGACTCTCAAGACAGTGTTAGTGTGTCCCAGGAGAGCAATGAACAAATACCAAATGAATCCTCGATTACAAGGATACCGTCACAAGAGAGTGTAGATGTTGCTTCAGAAAACGATAATTCAGTCACTGCTAAATTTACACATGTCCTACAAAAAGATGCATTCCTAGTTTTTAGAGCTCTTTGCAAGCTTTCAATGAAACCCTTACCAGATGGAACCCCAGATCCCAAATCTCATGAACTCAGGTCCAAAATTTTGTCTTTACATTTACTCCTCTCTATACTCCAAAACGCTGGTCCAGTGTTTCGAAATAATGAAATGTTCATTACCGCCATTAAGCAATACCTTTGTGTTGCCTTATCAAAGAACGGAGTAAGTTCTGTGCCAGAAGTCTTCGAACTTTCGCTGGCAATATTCTTGGCTCTTCTACAGAATTTCAAAATTCACCTTAAGAAGCAAATTGAAGTTTTCTTTAAAGAGATTTTCATGAATATTTTGGAAACATCCAGTTCTTCCTTTGAGCATAAATGGATGGTGATTCAAGCCCTGACCAGAATTTGTGGTGATGCCCAAAGTGTTGTAGATATTTACGTAAACTATGATTGTGATCTTTCAGCAGCAAATCTTTTCCAGAGATTAGTCAATGACGTATCAAAAATTGCGCAAGGAAGACAAGCATTAGAATTGGGGGCTACACCCAATCAAGAGAAGTCCATGCGCATTAGGGGGCTCGAATGTTTAGTTTCAATCTTAAAATGCATGGTCGAATGGAGTAAAGAATTATACATCAATCCGAATATGCAAACTACATTAGGCGAAAGAACTACAAAAGAAGACTCTGATCATCACAGTATTAAATCCCACGGGGGATCTAGCCTAAGTTTGATTTCTACAGGTTCTAGTAATATTGGCAATAGAGAAACTTTAGATTCGCCTGAACAATTCGAAGTTCTTAAACAACAAAAAGAAGTATGGGAGACTGGAATCGACCTTTTTAATAGAAAACCCAAAAAAGGCGTGGCATTTTTACAAGAGCAAGGATTACTGGGTACATCTACGAAGGAAATAGCCGAATGGCTGCTGACTGATGAGCGGATCGATAAAATATTCATAGGTGAATATTTAGGCGAAAATGATGATCATTCCAAAGAAGTAATGTATGCTTACGTGGATTCCATGAATTTTTCAAACATGGATATCGTTGCCGCTTTACGCCATTTCTTGGAAGGATTTAGATTACCAGGCGAAGCGCAAAAAATTGATAGGCTTATGGAAAAATTCGCAGCTAGGTATTGTGAATGCAATCCAACTAATACTCTATTCATGAGCGCCGACACCGTATATGTATTAGCATTTTCCATAATAATGCTGACAACCGATTTGCATTCACCCCAAGTCAAGAATAAAATGACAAAGGAACAATATATCAAACTGAATAGCGGCATCAGCGACAACAATGATCTGCCTCGTGAATACTTATCACAGATTTATGACGAAATCGCTGGCCATGAAATTAAAATGAAAAACACATCTAAACCAGGGCAACACAGGATTGCTAATGAAAAGAAACGTAAACTTATATGGAACATGGAAATGGAACAAATATCAACCGCTGCCAAGAATTTAATGGAGTCGGTATCCCACGTGCAAACGCCTTTTACCACAGCGAAACACGTCGAACATGTGCGACCAATGTTCAAAATGGCGTGGACCCCATTTCTCGCTGCATTTTCCGTGGGGCTGCAAGATTGTGATGATACGGAGATAGCATCTTTGTGTTTAGATGGTATAAGATGTGCAATTCGCATTGCCTGTATTTTCCACATGTCCTTGGAAAGAGACGCATATGTTCAAGCCCTTGCAAGATTTACATTACTTACGGCAAACTCACCTATAACAGAAATGAAAGCAAAGAATATCGACACAATCAAGACTTTGATCACCGTCGCTCATACAGACGGAAACTATTTAGGAAGTAGTTGGTTGGACGTAGTGAAGTGCATCTCCCAACTCGAACTGGCGCAGCTGATAGGTACAGGAGTCCGACCTCAATTTTTATCAGGTTCTGGCATTAAACCTCAACCAGACTCTTTGAAGTTTAGCCTCATGGCATTGGATCCCAGTGTTAAAGAGCACATCGGAGAAACAAGTTCGCAAAGCGTCGTGGTGGCCGTTGACAGAATATTTACAGGCTCAACGAGGCTTGACGGTGATGCAATTGTTGATTTCGTAAAAGCACTTTGTCAAGTATCATTAGACGAGCTCAGTCATCCTACGAACCCACGAATGTTTTCATTGCAAAAAATTGTCGAGATATCATACTACAACATGGGAAGAATTAGGCTTCAATGGTCTCGCATTTGGCAAGTTCTCGGTGACCATTTTAACAAAGTAGGCTGCAGTAGCAACGAAGACATAGCATTTTTCGCCGTCGACTCCTTGAGACAGCTTTCAATGAAGTTTATAGAGAAGGGTGAATTTGCTAATTTCAAATTCCAAAAAGACTTCTTACGACCTTTCGAACATATAATGAAGAAAAACAGTTCTCCGACTATAAGAGATATGGTGGTCAGATGTATAGCACAAATGGTGAACTCGCAAGCTCCGAACATAAAATCCGGTTGGAAAAATATATTCTCGGTTTTCCACTTAGCGGCGAGCGACCAAGATGAGGCGATCGTAGATTTAGCATTCCAAACAACCGGTAAAATTATATCGGAATTATATGAGAAACAATTCCAAGCGATGATCGATTCATTCCAAGATGCAGTGAAATGTCTTTCGGAATTTGCTTGCAACGCGAAATTCCCCGATACGTCCATGGAAGCTATAAGACTCGTAAGATCCTGTGCAACGGCAGTTGGCGCATCGCCACAATTATTCGCCGAACACGCGGGACTAGAGGGCGAGCCGGGTGCTCCGGAAGAAGATAGGGTGTGGCTGAGAGGGTGGTTCCCGCTATTATTCTCCCTGTCTTGCGTCGTAAGCCGTTGCAAATTAGACGTCCGCACTCGAGGGCTCACAGTCCTTTTCGAAATCATCAAAACACATGGTGAATCATTCCGTCCGCATTGGTGGAGAGACCTTTTTAATATTTTATTCAGAATTTTTGACAATATGAAATTACCTGAACATCAATTGGAAAAGAACGAATGGATGACTACAACATGCAATCACGCGTTGTATGCGATCGTCGACGTCTTCACCCAATACTTTGACATTCTCGGTTCCCTCCTGCTCGAGCAATTGTATGCACAGTTGCATTGGTGTGTGCAACAAGACAACGAGCAGCTGGCCAGGTCTGGAACTAACTGCTTAGAGAATCTAGTCATATCGAACGGGATGAAGTTCAGCGAAGACACCTGGAGCAAAACCTGCCAGATAATGTTGGATATATTCAACAGTACATTACCCACCACGTTGTTAACTTGGAAACCGGATGAAAACGACGACAGCGAAACACCTCATGTTCGCCACGGCATATTGAAGAAACCGCAAGGCGGAGACGAAGCGAAGTCCTCCAACAGAGTCTTCAACAGTCTTCTCATCAAATGCGTAGTGCAGCTCGAGTTGATACAAACCATCGACAATATAGTCTTCTATCCGGCGACATCGAGAAAGGAAGACGCCGAAACATTGGCCCTAGCGGCCGCCGAGCTGACCGGTGGCACTCCGGGAACCGAACAGGAATGTCAACGTGAAGAACAAGGCATGTACCGGCTGCTGAGCTCGCCACATCTGTTGCGACTCGTCGAGTGTCTGATGTGCAGTCATCGGTTCGCAAAGACGTTCAACACTAACAATGCGCAGCGGAACGTACTTTGGAAAGCAAATTTCAAGGGATCCGTGAAACCCAATATGCTTAAACAGGAGACCCAGTCGCTAGCCTGTGTTATGCGAATTTTGTTTAAAATGTACGGCGACGAAGCACGAAGAAATCACTGGCCGGCCGTACAGAACAGTTTGATAAAAATCTGTTGCGAAGCCCTGGAGTACTTCGTCGGGCTGACTAACGAAGCCCACAGAGACGCCTGGACGTCCATCTTACTTCTGATTCTCACACGAATACTGAAGATGCCCGATGAAAGGGTATGTACTTACTCTTTTATAATACCTACGTCTATATTTATTTCTTTAAAGTAGTTTACCAAAACAAAATCGATTAACACTATTTGAATAAAACTTAAATTCTCAGCATCTTCTATATCTTATGACGTGTGTTGGTTTTTCTGTATATTTTCCTTTTATTTGGAGTGTCTGTAAGGCACAGTCTTCTGTAAGCACACTACGACACATCAACTTACTCAATATCTAAACAGATACACGTCATTTGACAAGACCTATAAAACACTCGTTAAAATTATTGTATAATTTAAATAGTGTGATAACTAAATGATTAATTTCATTAAAAATGACGCCCTAAAGTAAACTAAGAACGAATACTTATAGAACATTATCTAAACACGCCTTTGTGTGTCTAGATGTTTATAGATTTAGGCGTGAATCATCAACCGATCGGAAAGTCTAAACACGCGTAACAATACTCTGTTAGTCTGACAAATAATAAAAGGCACGCGTCCTTATATGCGGACAGTACTGTTAACTTGGTTATGCTAATAACTATGGTCGCCATTTTATACATCAAGTGGTGGCAAGTCTTAAGTATTGAATATTGTGGAATAGTTTTTTATTTAAACAAACCTAAAAATACGTAAAGTTTTTAGCTTTTATTAAAGCAATAAGGTGGTTCAAAGCAAATGTATCCTAAATTTCGAAGTTCAATAAATAGTTGGTGAATCTAAATGAAAGCCACATAAAAGAAAGTGTAACTTGTCCTTCCCGACTAAGGTATAAATAATTTTAGATGTAGGGAAAATCAAAAAGCATAGACAACAGTCGTGCGTATTAAAAATAATTGTTAAAGGTTTTTCCTACAGG
>JAABKM020000004.1:180393-190748 GCA_016277805.2 Papilio aristodemus | reverse complement strand
AGAAAAACAAAAATTCAAATAGTTCAGGAGCGACGCTGGCCTGAGTGAGTTTATTTTTAAGGGAATACTCTTTTTTTCTTTAACAGGACCATTAAAAAGCAATAGAAAAATATTTATAACCTCAAGACTTTGGTCTCACTAACATTACTGTATGTTACTTTTTCATTTAAAGTTTGTACTTACACACATTATCAATGTCGATTCTTCTCTGAGTGGCGATGTAGATCTGAAACAAATCAGATTTATCTTTTAATAATTTTGATCATCTCTACACCATCTACATCATAGACCACACAGAATCAAGTTTTGATTCACTTCTCTCTCATCACTTAATTAAAAAAAGCTCTGGAAAAATTTTATAATTGTAAGCTTAGTAATTAATTATTAAATTAATTACTAATAGGTTATAAATTGAAATGTACAGTCAAAGTATTTCATGAATATATAATAATATTATCTAAAATCATTCAATTTGACTTACAGCGAGTCGGCGGCGGGTTTTTGCTTCGCCACAAAAAGTACAGGATAATGTTTTTCGAGAAGCAGCTGTCCCGCGACGGGAGACCGTTTTTTCGACCATAAATATCAATTCTCACAATCCAACAAAACGCATTTGTATTTATTTGGGCCCACTCAGGCTGCGGCCTGCCTAGGGGAAGCGCGCGGGGTTTACTTCCTTTAGCCCTGCACTGTTTTGCAAATTCTTGATGAAGACAGAATAAAATATATATACTTTTAAGCATTCTTAATAGAAGTGAGTTAATACTCACACTTTTATTGCTCCGCTTTCACCTATTTACATTCAAAAAGAATACATGACCTTTGACCTTCAAAAGATTTGGTTATTTCGTATGTCCGAAACTATTTTTATACTGCGAGTACAAGTTTTCATCTGCATGGTTTATTGGATAATATCATCCTAGGATGCGAGTTATGCAAAATATTAATGATCAAATTGAGGAAGTTGTTTACAATCTATAACAAGATCTGTTCTTTGACAATGTTTGGATTTTATTATATGCCATTATATGCAAATGATCAGGTCTATGCAAGGTTTAAAGAGGATTTTAGTGCGGCACGAGCGAGCAGATTTCAAAACACGCGCGTGTAGTCAAAGGCAGTCGCCGACCACCACAGAATGCGTTAACTTAATTCTGTTTGCGTTGCTTTGTACCGAATCAAAGCTGGGCAAATTATTTGTAAACATTAGCTTCAGGAAACTCTCGATTTAACAGCGCACGTGCGCGGCGCCGCCATCTTGTTGCGTTCGAAATGGCGCGGAAACGAACGCGGCCGGCCGTGACCGACGCTTCGGCGAAATTCTAGATTAATGGCTTAATAGTTAAAGTTGAACTGTTAAACTGGTGAAGTTTGAATAGGCCGTCGTTAAGTGGAAAGTAATGGTTCGAATAATCGTTTGTGTTCGGATGTTAGAACTGCTTCGTGAAGCGATTACCGTCACAACTTTAAGTGGCCATTGATGACTTAAGATTATAAGGCAAGAAATATCGACCGAAGACGGTTGTATAATAAATTTATTTAAATAAAATAGACAAAGTATATTCATTAAAAATTAATAAAGCTGTGAAAGGTACAATTCATCTCTTCATTAACATAGATCTAAATTAGTGACCGATCTTTTATTCTGCACTCTTAAATAGATCTTATAATGTATCTTTGGTTACTAAAACCTGCTTTGACAGAAAAACAGATACATCCAGAAAAAGAAGTGATAGCACAAAGACCCATTCGTATCTAAGGAATAGATCAATTCAGTAATAAATGTTTTCTTTATATGAGATTTCTTTAAACCTGCAAATTCAACATATTCTTGGACGTATTTATAGACAGTTACGTCGTCAATAACGATACGATGGCGTTTCTCAGATTTCGAGTCGTTGCCTGTCTCAGCTTGTTTGTGCGAAATTGACGAACGAGGAGTGTTATCTGGGGTCACACGGCGCCGCGCAGCGACGTCACACTCTGAGATAAATCCTGGCTAGGGTTACCATCAATATTTTATAATAATATAAAAATAAAATAAAAATTTTTTAAACCTGTCAGAAACCAGATTTAAATAATGCTATCACTGAGACAGCAAACAATAACTCACTTACATAATACACAATGCGGTCGAATGTAAAAGATTAAATACTTCTCAAAAGAAAATTCTTGCAAACTGTCTAAAAAAATTCTCTATATGTAATATCATCATCTACTTTTTAATTCTATTTAATATATAAAGGAAGTAAATGTAATGTAAATAATTATCCGAGACTTTGTAAAACGATAGTGACCCTATTTAAGTTGTAACGTTTGGCTATTTTCCAATGAAACGCTTGGATTGGTGAAATTCTTTATAAAGTTATATATATTCTTTAAAAAGCATCGCTTTATCACGCTCGACTGCTTTATGGGCGCCATTTTGTACAAATTGTATAAAGTGTTATTTGGTTATAACTTTACCATAAAAAAACTTAAAAGGCTGTCAACAAACACAAATATTTTTTTCCAAATTTCGGTGACTGCCACTATTCTTGTTTATTTTATCTGTTTTATGTTATAATTTAACGTCTACGTATTGACTTTGTTTTTAATTATGTCATCTTCGCTGTATGGATAAAATGCATACAATACTATATGTCGCCGCGGTAATTATCTGTGATAAAAATTAACTTTAAATTATTATTAAAAACTTTCATTAAATTACTATCTACAGTTATTATAATCATTAACATTTGTATTTTGTCTACGCTCGCTTCACGTGACGGTCTTCATCCATTCTTCCCAGGTGACCGAGCCCGCGGAGAACATACTCGTACACACTATATTTAAATTGTTCTTTGTTTAATCTCTTCTTATTCTTTCTCTTCGTTCGTTTAGTTGTTATTTTGCTGTTATTACTACAACTATTGTATTGAAATCATTTTCGAAATATTACAGTTAATGACAGAATCGTTTTCTATGTATAATTTGCCTACCTACACACTACCTGTAGTCATTATTTTATTGAAATCTTTTTAAAATGATAAAGTAAATAAAAAAACTGTTGATTCAAAGTGGGACAGCGGTTCTTTTTTATTTAAAGTCTAGGCGAAAATACGACACATATAATATTAAAAACAAAATATGTTTAATATCCAGGTCCCAGTCATTTAATTAATTATAATAATTATGACATTAGGCAACAGCTCCTGGATTGTAATTAAATATTCTTATATCGAGTATTAAGTGGTCGCAGAGTGTGATGTGAAACGGAAACTTGTTTATAAGCCATAACAGGCTATATTCCATGGGGTTTAGGGCACAAGTTCGTATGCATAACATGTGCTATTTGCGTGTAATTATTTGAAGGAACATGTGGAAATCTAGATTTTACATTCGCGCTAAGTACCCACTCATTTGATACAAATACGCGATACGAGAAATGCAAGATTATAATTTTTAATTAATACGTTCACGTCGCGCGGACTCGGTTCAAGTTATTTTAATCAAACTTTATTGCATACGAGGCGCCGTGGTTTATATTTTCGTTGGAGAATTAATGTTTGAACCGTACCCTAGGTTAGATGTTAGACAGTGGTAAGTTTAAAAAAAATATTATTTTAATTTTAAGCAGATCACGTCATATGGGGGACTATCGGTGACTATGACCAGGGTATCAATCTCAAAGCCACAAGTAGTGTGCAAAATAAATTAATAGAAGTTGATCCGGTGATTGGTTTCATTCTCTTTTCTACCAGGACCTTTCTTCGTGTATCCTTGTAACAGTTCCGCAATTTGTCTAATTATGGATATTTAACGCTAGCGGAAGGCGCCTAACATAAGTTCCCATTAAATCCCATAAAAATAGTATTTGAGTGGACGAGTTCACTACTATCATGTAAACATTTTTCGTAAACTTGTACTTGTATAATGGCTTATTAAAGCTTCACTGAGGTAACGCGTTTTTAACTCCGTCGCTCGGCTCTTTTCTAACCCTTTTTGTGCTGAACTCTAAGCGCGTAAGGATGTGTGGCAAAGGAGAGAGTTCGGCCGCGACTCAAGTGTGGGCCCTAGTAATTACAGGTCTGGCCTCGAGAGCCTCATTGCTCATTAATATGGCCTTAATTGAGCCTCCACCTGAGGCTTTACTCGTATGTTGGAAATTTTCTTTCAAGCTTAGATGTTAGAAATTCATACTGGGGGGGGGGAATGTTTGGGTTCGTAGTTTGTTTTGCGTGAACGTACACTCTTTTTTCGATCACTCGACTTGAACTCGAAATTCTGGAGTCGCAGTTAATTAATTTTTATTTCACGAAATAAAAATGAAAAGAATTATATTTTTGCATTCTAAAAGTCTAATATAACTCTACTTCCATTACAGATCGTTAAACGCCTTCTAAAAGATATTATTTTGTTGTTTAGTTTTAGTTTTGAGGTAGCCCGTCCCTTGTTGCTTGCCGTAACGTACACTTTGTGTTGTCTACAGCGTGCAAACATCAGTCAGATCATTTTCTACTAAGAGTTACAAATTTCTTTCATTTTCATAGTTTATGTAAACTATAAAGTTTACATGAACTCTATAAAAATTTAACGGATAACGGTTTAATTAAACTATAAGAATCATTTAATTACTAGCAATGCTTACGTGTCCACATTTTCAAATTGTTTTCTTGGTTACAGTGAGGTTTGAATGTTTCAGACTCTACACCGTATTGTAAAGCTGAGTGTACAGATATAAACACTGCATCCGCTGGGTGTCGGGCGCGGTGTCGTGCGGGGACCTAACGTAGATGTTATCTCGGAATCGATGGTCTCCGCGTTGTCACACCGAGTCTCTTGTTACCTTTGTGCAGCGGATATAGTGACGAGCGGTAGCTTTTATAGTATAGTTTAAAAATAATTTTATAAAGTTACTTAAGATGCATTTAGGATAACTTGTTCTAGTCAGTTAGTGTTAGCAAATAGAAAAAGTTGTAAAATTTGCTTAATATTGTTAAAAGTACATATTTTGTAAAAGTTCACGTAGAAACTACATAGGATCGATCTAACAGTGAGCAAGTCCGCTTCCTCTAAAGCGCTTCTCCAGCCACCGTGCTCGCAGCCTTAGGTCGACCACAAAAAACATCTCGCGTTACTACCACATTCGTTTCCATCTCGAAGTTTATTTGAATGTGTAAAACAAAGTATATAATTACACCATTCCCCAAATAAGATTTCTTTATAGGTGTGAATGTAAGATATTTACTGGCTTTATGTTTATTTTGTAACGCCCTGCGGCTGCAGGCTGTGCGGCGCGTGGGAGTTGGACGCCATTATCGCTTATCATAGTGTGAGTGCTGTAGGAGGGAGTTCAGAAAAATTATCTTTTTACCACCTACGCTATGTTATGAATAAAAGAAAGTTTTTTAAGAATTAAAGTTTTTATAAGCAATGAAACGGCCAACACGTTACAGTGTCCCCGTTCACGCAAGAATTGAATTCAAAAATGTTTTTACTAATACTGCATATTCTGTGCTTTTCTTTGGTGCAGTAAATTAATTAATCATTCGATCCAAACGACATGTTCCCTACCATAAAGCGGCGGACAATATTCACGTTCCGTGAACACAGGTCCGTGGCCGCGCCGTCACCCGATACGATCTAAATCGCTTCTCGCGCGACTTATTAATATTTCTATATCCGTCCATTGACATTTCTGTTGTTGGAATGTCGACTCGTTTCACTCACATTACAAATCATATTTGGTAACTCTTCTGGGAACTATTGATGTGTTTTTAAAGATTTTATCTGATGTTAAAATTGGATATTTTATAAAAGATTTTTTTAATTTGTTTAACTTTTTGGATTTATGAGCCGATGATGGTTTTATCTCGAAGAGGTCTGAAGGTGTGCTCCTCGAACACCCGCGCGTCATTTAAATGTTGAGCAATAGTAAACTTTAACAAAGAAATAAATGGTACCCGGAGAAGATTATTTATAATTCTTAAATAAAATTACAATTACACTGAGAACTTGTAGAAATGAGCTGGACATAACCTAAAGGTATTGAAAATAATGATCGTAATGAAAATGTATGTGACAATAAACTATCTGCTAGATACCGTCTCCGAAAAATTCGAAGAGATAGTTATGATTGACGATACTAGTGAGTTTATTTAAAAAGTATTTAATACATAACTTATTGTAGTAGTAATATGTTTAATGACTCAGTTATAATTATCGACGTATTATCCTTCACTGCGCTCTAATTATATTTTATTTAGTGTCAGATAATTTTGAAGCAAACATGTTCCAAACTTTGTTTCAAGATAATAAACACCTCGACCGCAGCATTAAATTGATAAAAGAAAAATGTTAAAATAAAGTTATTAAACAGTATAAAGTTGTTTTATGAGTCCCCATCGAGTTTGTTCGGATGGAGGTGAGAAATGGCGGTGTAAATTTAGTCGCTAAATTTATGGGTCAATAAAAAGTAATGTGAAGACTAACTTTGTAGTGGTTATCTTACAGTCCTGGCGGCTCAGGGAATATACTGCTGTCTTAAAATTACATTTAAAAAGGTTTCAATGTGATCATCATTGCTTAATGATATACATATATACAGGGTTGATTTTAATAAGCGCATAACTTCTTGCAGGAAGCCTCTCTACGTCAATCCCAACAACATTTGTTCATTAGAACAAATGTTGTTGGGATTATTTATTACTCCTATAGAACAATTAGAACTCTATTAAGAGTTCTATTTGTTCGATAGGAGTAATAAATAACCGAGGAAGAAAATTTTTTTGTGTTCTTTATCAAGATTGTTAAAAGTCGTAGAACAAATGTTGATGGGATTGATGTAGAGAGGCTGCCTACAAGACGCGATGCGCTAATTAAAATGAACCCTGTACAGAGAAAGAAATTAAGAGAACGTCACTTGAATTTACAAAACTATTTCCAAATTTCAAATTTGGAGGTGGATGAATGATTCATGCAATATACATCATTAATTCATTTCAACTTGATAGTTGAAATGAATTAATGATTTATATTCATCAACACATAGTTTATAATAGAATGGAAACCAAATTGACAATGACACATTTGACCAAAAGCGGCGTGTAGAGTTAACATTTCATTGATAATACAACTGCGGCGGTCAGCGACGGCGCCCGCGAGCCCGCCACCGCCGCCGCCGCGTTGACTCTGCAGTGTGTGCTGCACACATCGCAGTTCATCAATACTAAACGATCGATACATATTAAAATAACCATTAGGTACTGAGGTCGAGACTAGAATTACGAAAAGATCATGGAAATGATTACTAGTTTGAACATCCACGGCCTTGATCCTATATAACTCATTTTTCGGCTTACATTCTTATTTCTTCTTCTTTTATTAGGTGATAAGTGGATATTGAATGCTACCTTTATTTGTCCACGTTCCTGGAGTCGTTAGGTCCAAATATTGCACCATAATTATTTTTATTACTTAAGCTCTTTGGCTAAGCTAATAATTATTATTTATATGAAGTTAAAGAATGTCGACCCGTTTCTTTCTTAATTAAAAATTGTACGGAATTAATAAATTAAAGCCTTCAACAAAGTCGTCGTGGAGCGTACAAGGCGAGGAGGCGCTCGACACGCCCGACACGGAGAATTATACGCCCGATGGCTGTCGCGCTTAATTACTCATTTGTTAGTAATCTTTGGTGAGTCGAATACGTGTAAGAAAGAAGTTGGAATGGATCGAGTTCAGGAATAATAAAAAAAGTATTTTCAAATATGATGATGCAGGTACACACACACACACATACATGTAATAACTGAATTAAAGTTTATGCAAAATATTACTGCACGCGATACAATAATATTCCAAACATAAAAATTAGGTTCTTTAAGTATCTCTAGCCAAAGTTACATGAAAATATAACTAAATATAATATAATTAAGATATTTTAAATGATAATACGATGACAATAAATAACTGAGAAACAAGTTTTAAAAATTTACAAACATCTGATCCGATACACGTAATTTTATCAAAACATGTAAATCTTCGCTCAGCCAAATATGTAGTGATATACAAATATTTTGAAATACAAAACATATATTTTTATATTAACATATGACCGCGTGAATTTATCGATCATAAGAAACACAAACACCATAAACGTCAGTGTTCTCATCAGGTGCGGTTGTTTACGAGCGGGGCCGACGCCTGCGTACCGGCGGACCTGATTAATAAAACCGAACATGAAAGAGACCGATTCACAAAACTAAATAAATTGTATATATGTTTATTCAATTATTCAAATTCGATATTTAACACAAAACGATTTAGTGGTTTTGTAACGACAATAACATTGTACTACTTTATTTATCACGCTGGTGTTCTGACTTTGTAACAATTTTCCTATTGGATCACATATTATATCTATAGTTACTGGTTAGTCGATGAATTCGCACTACTATGTATCACTGCCTACCTCAATTGTGTATGAGAACGGTTTTCTTTCAGATGGGATCCTCAACAGAATAGAGATAACGATAAATGTACCCTTAACAGTCGTTCGATCATTATAGGTGTACATGCATAAAAGGTCTGACAGGATCATGCCAAACTAAAATATTGATATTACTTCCGACATCTCGACTACAGATAACAGATTTCATTTACTACTAAAAATTACCTTATAGTTTGAATTAAATTAATGTTTAAGAAAGCGTACAACTGCTACCATAATGGCGTAGGGCTCCGGCCACGCGACGCGGCGCCCCCGCCCGAGACTCTTTGTGGCGCTAATGCCAGCATTGCATGAGGCGTTTCGTTCCGACTATCCTGTTTCCCTCGGGAATTCCTGTAATGCTTGAACTCGATTGAGTTTTTTTTTTGCCTTGAATTAAATTCTTTTTGCTAATGGAATAGAACTTTAAAGGCATTTAAAATGTGAAGAGCGGGGAAGGTTATTTTATTAAGCACGCAAATATATATAAGATTTCTACGTAGATATGAATAGTTACGGTTGTAATTCCTTCTAAGTTCCTGACCTCTGAAGGAATTACCAGCGTTATATTATAGTGGTGACCGATTCGATCCAATATCCTTGCTACGATCACCACGCTTACCATCGGTTCTTCGGACGACGTATCCTGCTCACTGTAACCTAAATATAGTAATTATTGAGTTAAACTGACTATTCTAGAACTTCTTATACGAATACAAACTTACAATATAACTTGCAGATAATTCTATTAGCAATCTTTTCATATATCATTGCAATCTATCTGTGTATCTAATGTTTAGCAACATTCGCCCTCGCGCGGTCAGCCCGCCGCCGGCGCGCACTGCTAACGAGATCATTCGCAACGCGCATTCTGTCGGCAATACCATGGCAACGATATTATACAAATAACTTATTTTTTTTTTATTTTTCAATAAGTAACACTACTTTAATATCTTTACAGTCCAAATAAAATAATGAAACATTTAATACTGCTTGTAAGACTATGCGTGGCGCTTGTTTTACAGTTTGGTTTATTGAGCTAACATCACGAAAATATCAATACATAAACAGTTTTTAATCATCGTTTAGATTATGTACCTAACAGCAATACCAAAGTGAATATTGTCTGGAGCTGCCGGACGGCGGCCGAGCTAACCAGGTCACCTAGCTGGTGCCAGGGCGACGACAGACGATAGGCGACAGGCGACAGTGTCGCGGTCTTGCGCTACATCACATTGTTCCTCGATTAACTAGTCACCAAACGTTATTTATATTACTTTATTTAAAGCCGTATGCTTAGACTACAGGCGGTAGCGGAAAACGCAATATGCACAAAATTACTGTTATTTTTAAGAATGTGTTGTATCTATTTGCATTTAATTATAATAAATTATTAATTGAAAAGTAAAGGACTTAAGATGATGATTGATTAAACGATGATATTGGCATTAAAAAGAGAATAAACTGAGACAGTTATTGAAATAAATGTTTCTACGAAATAGCTAAAGTATATGATAAGAAATATGCTATAGTTGATGTCTAAAATCGAATAGTAGTTATGCGTGCTACAAAATAATTTAGTATCGAAGTAGTTTAAAGAAGACATTGAATTGAAGTCAAAGATTAACCACGAGACTGGCTGATCGCAAAAATTCAGAAGCTAGAATAGCCAGCTCCCGCTACCGATTATGCTCTGTGTGACGACGTTGTATTGATACGCCGTGGGTGCACTGTTCAATAAATATGTAATTAATATCAATAAACCAGCAGCCGGACAATCAGTGCCGGCCTGGTGTCGGCCTGGTGTCGGCCGGCGGGTGTCATAAGTGGCCGGTTTATTGCGCGATTGTTCCTAATTTGTTTTTTTTAATGCGTCACGTCC
>JAABKM020000004.1:38695-50280 GCA_016277805.2 Papilio aristodemus | reverse complement strand
AAGAATGATGTTTTGAGGTGACGTATCGAAGTGGGAGACGCCGCGACCAATCAAGGCGCAGCGTGACGTCCCGATACTTCGATGACGTTGCGTCGGCGGTTTACGCAGGCGCCGACAGTAGTATTAAAAAACGTGAGGCACGCTCGCAACGGACGAGAGGCCTGTGGGATTCGTGGCGAGATGCGAGTACCTGCTTGGCGACAGTGGTGCGCTCGAAGAGCATGGGCGTCTCGGCGGCGTTGGCACGGAGGCAGCGCACGAAATGGGGTCGCGCGTGTACCAGAGTGCGCAACAGGTTGTCGAGGCGCGTGTGGAAGTCCTGCGTGAGCGTGGAGGGGGGCGCGTCGGCCGCCGCCAGAGCCGCCGCAGCCGCCGCCGCCGCAGTGGGTGAAGCGCGGAACAATGCACCGGTTGCGCCGCCGCTGGCCGCCAAAGCCTGTGCACAAGATACTGCTTACATACAATATAAAACGCATCTCTGAGAGAGTTACAAGGTTTTATTGATAAATGGACAGAACGTCAGAGGCATAAATATATTTATTTTAATTATTTGTTCATAACATTTATAGTATATTAAAAATGGTTTCCCAAATAGTAAATGTAAATTGCTTCTCTTTTAGAGGTACCCAATTTTTGCGAGAAGATTGTTGTCGTCTGAGGTAAACGAGAAGACGGGTGTAAGTCACGTAGTCGCATCGCGTTTCGTCACTCGCCGGGGACAACTGGTGAAGCGACACAAGGCCAGCGGCCGCCTGGTTAATGAAGTATTATGTCGATAATCTCCTTAGCTCGCCAAGGCTTACCGGAAACTCCTTAACGAATTTTTATCGAATAAAAGCTTTAACCATTTAAAACCTGAACAGATCTCATGCTCAGTAATAAAATACACAGTCAGCAACAATAGACACACGACCGCCCGCCCAGCCCAGGTGCATTATTTACATTGATGTCAAGAATGTACTTTCAAACCAATACTACTTGGATCTCTGTTCCCCTGGAGCGGTGCCGGTGTGCGGACGGTGGACGGCGGTGATTACTTAAAATTCGGTGATTCAGCGCTTCTTTGCTTCTTAGAATATTAGCCCGGGAATTCGGACTCGGCGCTCGCGCCGTTCTCTTTTTTACTTCTCACTCTGTTTTATAATGTTTTCTTCAAAACTACGAAAATTAAGGAGTAACTAAAAAAAGAAGTAAGGGGGTGGGAGACGACGTCGTACCTTGAGCTCGGCGCCGAAGAGGTGGGTGGCAAAGCCGAACTCGCAGGAGCGCGAGTCGAAGGCGGCGAGCAGGTCGTCGGGCACGCTGTCCCGGTTGGCCTCCAGGAACTCGGCCGCGTCGTACACCACCTCGCCCGCATAGTGCCGCACGGCGAAGCGGCGCGCGTGCGCCGGCCGCGCCTCGCACAGCCTCGGGTGACCCCTGCACACACATACGCTGCTTGTGCTTTACTACGCCTCTCACACACGTAATCCCCTTGATTATTGTCCGAAATAACGTAAGTAAATTAGATCCTATCACTTTTTCTCTTTGTCGACTCGAAAAATCTGAAAACTTCTCCTTCCTAGGTAAAGGAAGTTAATCGTTCGTCTCTCGTTCGGAGCGGAATATGTGCCAGCGTCTGCATGTGCGTTATTGAGATATCATCCTGTACGTTGTCCTCTACCTGTGCGCGTTTCTGATTCTGGCGACGTACTGGTCGGGTGTGCCCCGCGCGGCGCACTCGGCGTCGAGCGCGGCGAGCAGGCCGGCGCGCAACGACGACACGAGGTCGATGCAGGGCACGTTGTCGACGTACTCCACCTCCAGCGCCCCCGCCACGCCCTCCTCGCGGCACGACTCCGCCGAAGATTTGAATACATGCGTGTTGTAGAAGTGCTGCATGGTCTCGGCACAAAGGTTGGCGCACAGGTGCTCCAGCCGGCTCGGCGCCGCGTCCTCGAAACCGAACATATCCAGGATGCCCACGAAGCCGTCGGTCGCGTGTCGCACAGCGTCGTTGAGCGCCGCCATGGAGTGCGCGCCGGCGCGCGACCGCCCGCCCGCTGTCGACGCGCGCCGCGACGCCGCGTCCTGGTTGTGCACCGAGTCGTTCGAGTCCGAGGACAGAGTGCCGAGCGTGGAGCCTAGACGCTTCAGGGAATTGGCGCGTCGCACGATGGTGGCGACGGTGCGGCAGTAGAGGGCCTTGGCGAGGGAGTCGCGCGCGGCGGCTGCGTGTGCGGCTCCAGCCAGGCCGCGGACGTGGGGGCGCGCATGCCGCGGCGCCGTGCGGCTCGCCAGACCGCGCAGTAGCGTCGGTGCTGCGACGCCAAGGAGGGAAGCGGCGGCCGCCAGCTCGGCCTCGCCCGCCGGCTCGGCGGCCCCCTCCGCGCCGTCTCCAAACTGGACATTGCCCAACAGCAACACCGCCGCCAGCACGCGCACCACGTCTAGGAACGGTATGCCGAGAATACCGAGACATGTCTTCCAAGCGTGAAATCGTGCGGCGTCCTCCGGCTCGGGTCTACGATGGTGAGAAGATGCCAAATATCTGCAAAAAAATATAAAGAAGAACCTCAGAGTAATTGGCACAGGTAAACCCACCGGCCCGTCCGCTAGTCTAATGTGCTAACACAATTTTTTATGAAGCTATTTTTTATATTTTTAAAGAATAATTCGGGAAACGCATCTGCATGTTTGTGTATGTGAAATAATGCAAGTTCTCGTTGGTGTAATTGTGTGCCTATCTGAATTAGCAGTTGACTGATGCCGCGGGTCGTACCGCAGATCGTGCGCGGAGTAGCCGTCCAGGTGCAGCTGCACGCGCTCCTCGGGCGCCAGGCCCGCCAGGAGCTGGTAGAAAATGTGGTAGTTGCGCTCGCCGGCCGGCGGCCGAACCACACGCGTCTGGTCCAGGAAGTAGCAGTGGATCTTGGTGCGATACAGCGCACCATCTGTCACTTGCACTTCGATGAAGTGCCCCTGCGACAAGACAAAGCAGGCAGCGCAATTATTAATATTCTGTAGTTAACAACGTCAAATTAAACTAAAGTGTATATATATTAAAATATGAAGTGTCATCGATCGTCACTCGAGTGAACCTCGGGCGGATAGGCCGTACCCGCGTGCAGCGTACGGCAACGCTGACTGAGTGGGCGTATTTTTCTTTTGGACCCAAGTGCTCTTTCACGCACTGACAATGGTTACGAAGGTTATTTGCTAAGTACAATGCCACTTAATATACCTTCTTCTCTGAAAGACAGTTGTTTGACAAAAGAGATACGTGTTATAGATGTGCGGGGGTGAAATAAAATGAAACGATTCCGACATAAAGAAAAGCAAGAGTACGCACAATCCGAGTGGAGTGCGAGTTGGCGAGCGTGGCGGCCGTGCCCAGCGAGCGCAGCACAGTGAAGGCGGCAGCCAGGTGCTTGAAGGCGTCGGTCTCGGGCCCGCCACCCGCCACGTCAAACAGCCCCCGCAACAGCACCATCGAAGCGTATGTCTTGCCCGACCCCGACACGCCTGCAAGCCTCACCATTTTTATCCCTGTACTGTTCTAACTATAAAATATCGCTGTCTATTATATTCTGCATATTAATGGCAATTAAACTACAACCAAATACTGCAAAGATGGGTGCCGGTGAGTATTTCTTTTGTGCCTCGTTGGTTAGTTAGTTAGGTGAATTAAACGAGTCGAGAATGAGACAGTCGAGATGATTAGTTTGTGTTGATGATTTCTTTTCGTGTTAATATTCAAATGATAAGAAGCGATCGGAGACGACAGTGATCGGGTTGGCGTGGAGATGCCTGACGTTACCAGAGAGTATGATGGCCTGCGGGCAGCCGGTGTCGGCCTGATGGCGCACGGCGTCGTGCACCAGCCGCGCCAGCTCCGGTCGCTGCGCGCGCGCCGCCGCCGGCGTCAGCGCGTTCGACGAGTCCGTGTACGCGTTCATTGCAATCAGGATTGGCCCCACTGACGTCTGAAACGAAACGCTGCTTCGTAGTGACCGAGGGCGCCGCTGCGAATCGGAGATGCAAGAAAAGTTCCCGTTCCAGAAGAGATCGCTTTCTTGCCGCGATGATTCTCGAGGTAAAGAAATATTATTACGATAACGCAATGTTCCATGCGGAACACCTCTTACGCAGTTCATTGTTTAAGTATTGCAATAGTTTGTGCTCGACGTAAACTGTATTTTTTCACTCAAAAGTGACTTACATAGAACTTGTTGTGGTAGAAGCGTGCCTGTAGTGCGCGCACCACAGCGTCCTCCGTGAGCGGCCCTCGGAGGTGGATGAGGTCATCCACGTCGACGCCGGTCCCGGTGCCGCCAACCGACGTCCCGGGCGCGCCTGCGCCTCCCGCCGTCGCGCCGGTACCTGTCGCTGCAGCACTGCTGCGCCATCGCGTCTCCGCTACGTTACATAGGTAACATAGATTATATAAAATTTACGTCGAATGCTGTTTGTCCGATTGCGACACATGGGTCACTAATATAACGTTTTTAATAGGTTATTTAATGATGCAAATGTTGTATAATTTAATAGAGTGTCTAACCAGGCGGGACCGGTGGCGGCTGTAGAGGAGGATGAGGTGCCTGCGGAGCGTGGGGGGCGTGAGGCGGCGCGGGCGCGGGCGTAGGCAGTAGGAGCGGCGCCCGCGGCGGCACCGCAGGTTGGGCCCCGGCACCCGCGCCCGCTGTGCCGCACGTTGTGCTGCCGGCCCCGGTGGTCGCGCTGGCTCCGCCAACGTGCAGATGGTTGCGGAGCGTCACCAGCTCCGAGCTGAGGCTCAGCAGCCGCCGCTGGAGGTGCACGGCCTCATTCGACGACGACGCATCTGCGCACAATAAACCACAGTTAGACCGTCGCTGTACGCTCCCCGGTCGACCAAGTCATATGAGAGTACCGCACGTTGTATAATGTTTCTAAAGTCCATAGCGTGTCGCTATAGGCAGACACTGCGACGTCCGCTCGAAGGAGATAAGTATTGGGAGCGTAAAATTTTTATTATTGCATATCGAAGTAGATAATATCGTTGCGCACGCGATGCCAAGTTATTTAGATTTGTGTGCGATCCTGGGCGGTTTCGGTGCGGTCTCGGTGCGGTCTCGGTGTGGCCCCGGTGCGACGTACGGCGCGACACTTCCGGCATGGCTCGCACCACTCGCAATAATTACACTCAGTTGCGATGTAACTAATATTGAGATGAGTGTCGGTAAAACAAAGTGCGATTATCGGTGTACGTTTTGTATTTCGTAAATCTAGTAACGACGAGGCTCAAAATGCGCGGAATGGACACCTCGATTATATTACAGAAGAGCGGGGTGGGCGCAGAGTCGGGGCAAGGAGGGGGCAGTGGGCGACCGGTCGCAGCGGCTTGCGTGTCGGGCGTGGCGCCGACCTGCACTTTACGCCGAACGCCATAGGAACTACGTTCAGCTGTAAATTTAGAACGAGGCATCGCATCAAAAACCTTTTTATTGGTTTGCCATCGAAGGACAACAGACTTCCCTTCCCTCTCGCCCCGCCTCTTGAAATATTTCGTGCGCGCTTTCACCGCGACCAAAACGACTTCGAAATCTGTCAAGTTAATAAAGATCCGTATTAATTGATCAGGAGATACGGGTCGCAAAGTTTCACTAAACAAACACCCATGACTCTACGCGAGCTGAGTGTCTTGTGAGTCGTGTTATGTTTTGTTGTGTTGTGTGCTGAACAGTGCAGCTTGTGCTTTTCCATTTGTGAATCCCAAGAAGTAAAGTTTTTGCTAAGCTATTTAGTATTTTGTATGTTTGGCATAATTTAGCTCGAAGACCTAATCACTTACGACAATTGCTTCTTATTTTCCTATCATGCAAATCTATGCGCGGCCGGGAGCTTGCGGCGGGGGAGGGAGATTGGAATGCCGCTGAGTCAGCGCGCACACCGCCCGCGCCTCCGTCGCGCGCTGCTAGTCGTGCGCCGGTGAAATCGGAAAGCGGTTCACACGAAATTTCATAAAGGATGATGTCCTTATGAATTGATTATTATTTAGTAAATCTAAATTTACCTAAATATCATATAAAAATCTTTGAAGCCCTCCTCCACTGCAAATTTGGGTATAATGTGTAAGTTAGCTCAAATCGTTATATTTTGACCGAGGAACGTACCATGTTTCGTTGTACCCGTCAGTTTCCAGCATCCTGTATACATAACATTCATTGTATGAACAACATGGTGCTTGTGACAGTGGAAACTTTACTGTACTTCGTTGTAGCCGATCGCACTAACCCTTATTTACCAATATTGTAACTTCGGTCTGTACCTGAGTGGTCATATTATCTTATCCCGTCATGGCCGCAAGGAGCGGTCCTCTTCGTGTGACGCTTCCTCCGCCACAACTCGAGGTGATCATCATCACTACGTTATACTACTACACTACATTGCACGGGTTTCGTTTTGTTTTGATTTTTGTATTACTAGGCCAACGAGAGAGGAGTTGTGCAAAGTTCAAATGCGATCCCTATGATTGAATATTCCTTGAAGATTGAATGAAGATATTGCATTACATAACAAAGAGGGTGTGGTACAAGTCAAGTTACCCACCCTCGATGTTATGGAGCCACTCGGCTCGCTAATTAAGATGCTTTCAAGGCATATTATAAGACTACAGGTCACATTGTTAAAGTTGGAGTGCGCGTCTTGTCTCTCTACGTTTCCTATTAATAGTGGAGAGCCACTTTCAGGCCGACAACACATATTTTATCTAACCCGAAATTTCGTCCACTGCTAGTCCTAGTCACTGTATTAGACATAGGCTCTAGCTAAGCTCGCGGTGGCTTTAGGGCAACAAAATGTGAAACATTTTGAATTATGGCTAATTTTCTTAATAGCAGAAATGGAACCTTATTTCCATACATTTAGGACTTAATTATCCTTAAAGTTGTATTTGGTCGTTACATTTATTCCAAGACACAGCCAAATTTTTTTCACACCGCGCGCACAAACTGATGGTAATATCATGATTAAGTTATAGTTTTTAAAAATACTAAAAAGTGTCTGCTGTGGGCCGCGTCACGTATGAACCACTTACAGTCTACCGCTACTACTCCCTTACTACGACAGGTGTACATAATGAAATGTCAAAACGTCAGTCTTATGAAAAAACCCTAACGTCACCGCGAGCGCGTTTAGCTAGTGCCCATTTTTTATATAGTGTGTATACGACTAGTACTGGACGAAATCTCAGGTTTTTTCCATATTTTGTACCATAGTAGTCACACTACTGTGGTTTAAAAAATAAACGTATAATATATAAAATATATGCATTGTGACTTAACCTAACAGCCTGGTGGACACAGCCAGTCTGTCGGCTGCAGCTAGGCGTAGCGCGGCATATTGTTTGAACGCACAGGTTATAAGCTCGCTGCTCATAAGTCTCGCAGGAAGTCATCTCGGTCAAGGCATCACAAACGCTTAACACGAGCGAAGGCTTCTATAGACGTTAATTTAAACTTATCACAAGCGAGTCGACGCAGGCGGGGCGCGGCACAGCGCGGCACGACGCGGCACTGCGCGGCACGACGCGGCACTGCGCGACACGCCGCGGCACGTGCTGTGTAATGGCAAACGACAAAAAAGCGTTATTGCTTTGCCGCAAGAAACTCATCAAATGGTAGTTAGAGAGGCGCTCGAAGCAAGTGCGCCGCGGTACCCTGAGGCACATACACGCCACGCACGTCGCGCACGTCGCACACGTCGCAGGGAATGTCCGCGGAGCCCGCGTCTATTGACGTCGGAATGTAATGAGTGCGGAAAACAACTTGCTCGCATCATGATATAAAGTTACGTTTAGTACATGCGCCAAACGGCTTGCATGATACATCAAATGCGATAAGACGGCAGGTTTTGAGTTTTATTCCGTACAAAAATGAAATGTTAAGTAAGAAGCGGTCGCTTGCGTTGATCGTAGATGACGTTATGATAATAACTAGAAAAATAAAAAGTTGAACGCTTGTAAAACGTTTTGATGCTATCACGAGATGACTCAGCGCGAATTATGTAGAAGCTGACAACTAGGTATACACACCTGCATCCAAGGTGCACACGTATTTTACTTACTGATAGGTCATAAATTCAAGCGCTGATGGCGTAATGTGGTCCTCACCATTTCCCTTTTAGCCACCGCTGACCGCCGCGGCAAAGAACACGTAGACCTGGTACTGATACACAATGACGGCAGCAGCCACTGCCATCATTGTGTAACGCGCGAACTTCGAATCTGTTACCGACTTGTAAACATCATTTTTTGCTCTGTCTGTGTTGCCACTGCAACGCGACAAGGGGCGTGACATTATTGAAAATAATTGCGACGTTTCGCAACACGCATCAACCCTTAGCATGGAAAAGTCCGTGCCGTTTTCTTAAATGATTGTCGCCTGCTCGTTGGCAACAGAGCAGTTCTGCTCATTGTTATTGTGTTCTGTTCAATTATGGCTAACAATATCTATATACAATTCTACATGTTGTAAAATGTACGTACTATTTACTCTTCTTCTTTTAAGGAGCCGTGTGATGTACTTGCGTCAGTAAATCTGAGCGCTCCGTACAATCCGTAACGCGCCGTCAGTTGTCTACAGTGCTTGAAATGTGCTGGACTTTCTCGACATAAAATCTGAACAGCGTGATCGCGCTGCTTGGGAGTTAAGCGGTTAAATATGTAGTAGTCGCGTAAATATAAGCAGGATAGTTAAAATTGGAGCGGTGCCATGTCACTGGCTCGGCAAACAGTCTCGTAAAGTTTATTTCAAAATAAAGAGACTATTTGTCAATATCAGGGATCCTTGTCCTTATCCGAAAGGACGCCCGCGTCGAAACATTGTCATGTGCTTTTTCGTTGTCATGCGGCGGCCGTACTGCAAACTTGTTCTCGATAAGATAAGCTTACGATTTGATTATTGCAGCTAATTACTTACAGAATGTGAGATTACAATAAGTTAAGCATTTCTTTATAATATATCGCCCTATTCGGTCCTACTATGAGTCGTCTCAAATTAGTAAAACTATTGTCGAACGGATTGTCGAAGGACATTCGACGACTTAAAACCACGGCGACTTGGCCTCGCCTCTGCCTCTGAAACTTTATCGAGAGCTACATCGAAATTCTTTTAAAGACAACATCATATCGATTCGCTTCGATTAATGTTTACAGTATTGGACGTTCCACGGGGCGATGCGAGTCTCGGCTCGCCGCCGCGCACAGCGGATGATCGTACGCAAGAGAACACGCGCCGCGGCCGACGTAAGTGATGCAGTGCAGGCGAGACAGACCTGACAGACCGACCGGTGCGATCGTAAGTAAAATTTCCTATATTCGTGTTCATATAACCAAAACAAAAAAAAACTTTAAAAAATCATTATTTCAAGACTACTAGACTTAGGCCAATAAAATTTTGTGTTTGACATAAACAGACCCCCCTATTACCCACATTCCATAGGTCCACTACTTACGGAACATGTGTTTCTGACTTGATAGATAGATTCAAAAACCATACATCCAATTGCCGCGAAAATTTGTGAAATTATTAGTTATTTTCCCGGGATGGTTTTGAAAAAAAAAAACAGCAACGTGTGAACGGGTACAGGTAGTATTAAATAATAATATAATATGGAAGTAACTCTGCCAGTCTGTCTTTTTTATATTTTGGAATGTGAACCGCTCGACACAATAAATTATATTAATTAATGAATTATAGCAGCAACAAGCAACAAACTTGACGATGACACATTCGGAAAGAAACACTTTAAACGGCTTGGCGAGGGACAAAAGGTTGGACATAAGAAAGCCATAATATTTTTGGTTTTGATGAGAAATAACACGGAACGGACGGGAAAATCTGCCGCCGGACGTCGACGCCGCTGTCTCCGCTTTACGGGAATATTACCGACTATTACCGAGTATCTACCGCGCGTCATTGAACAGATTCGACAGCTAGGAGGCGCAGTCGTCGCGGCGTGTGCGGTGTGTGCTGTGCGCTATTATATGTTCTGACGATGTCATTTATCTCAAGTAACTAAAGGCTGATTCAAGTGAAAAAAAAATAAAAGCTTAGGTTTAGGTTTTTTTATACGATTCATCAGCCTGGAATGAGGAGTTCGTGACCGAAACGTCGATGGGGAGGGGGGCATTACATTGCGGGACGAATACTTACAGCGAACAGTGCGTACATTGGTGGCTGTGTTTGTGTGTGTATGTGTGTGTGTGTGTGTGATTGCGAATGAAGACGGGGCAATGGCTCATTTATTCATTAAAATTATTCAAATTACGGAATAACTATAAATTTAATATTAATAAAAAAGTGGTAAATTGGTTATTGCTCGAACCTTTTTGTGTAAATATCTTTCTTAATTTTTATCTCTAATACATTGTGTAAAGTGTAGTGCAGCATAGGGTTACTGCTAGTGCAAATTCCTTCGTAATCGTACATGACCCTCCCTGCAGAGAACTGTCATTACTGTCACAAGTAACTTTATATAAACCCACAAACAGCTGTCACGGAGGGCTCGCTCGCCGCGAACATTGCATATGATGCATTGTCAACCGTGGTAGAGCCCGCAGCATCAACATCAGATGTGCTACTGGGCCGTCTCGTCCGTGAATTACCGCTACTGCGTTTCGCCTGACGAGGGAGGTGCCGGAGGCCTAATGCTTGAGCTCCTTCGGTTCCGATTCTATTCTAATAAGCAAACTATGTCAAAAAGGAAGGCGTAAAGGAACCGTCGTTTTATTTCTGTTTTTCCGTCTCGTATGTTCCTGTCGCAACAGGAGAGTTCGAAGAATGATCGACAAACAATCTGTCACAGCTCTGTCCATAGTAATCGGTACGGTTTTAAATTTTACTTAATGAAAATAATCGTTTATTTAAGCACTACTCTATCATCAAACTAGCCCATTCCCGGTCCCCAAAAACGGTTGCGGTGTATTGTACTGCAGGCCGCGCACTTTACGACGGACATGTCCCAATCGAAGGCAGCTTCAGAAAACCTCAAAAAGCCGCAGCGCGCCGCTGAAACGCGCGACGCGGCTCGATTAGACACCTGCGCTCCCGCCGCCACCCGCCGCCCCGCGTGTCTTGTCCCCGTGCCCGCGCGACAGCGTCTATTACGTGCCGTTAGCCGCGAGCGCAGCCTGCACCTTGCATAACACACCAGTACACCCGAACAAATACGGCCTACGTTTAGCTTGAGTTTAGATATAAAAAAAAAACATTTCGACGCGAATGAAATTATATTTCTCGCATCTCTAGCGCTAGTCATCCGCAAATAATCCTAAACGTGACCTGATCGTAACAGACACGAAATATATCTACTTGAAAATAAAAAATATAATGTATTTATGTCGATATTGTGTCGGCGGGGGTCATCTCGCGCGGGGCGGCGAGAGGGGCGCCGAGAGGAGCGGTCGGTCGTTTCATTTTGACGTGAATCGGTCGGCGAAATTCAGTCGGCGTCTTTACATCGTTCTAAAAAACGAAAAGAAAATTAAGACTTAGTAGTGTACAGGTAAAATATGTTTCACATCTTACCCCTAAAGCCACCCCGAGAGGGCTTAACTAGTGCCC
>JAABKM020000003.1:6251021-6261735 GCA_016277805.2 Papilio aristodemus | reverse complement strand
TAATCTTTATAATTATATCTAATACATATGATAGGTATAATTTGTTATGTTAATTAATCTGATTGAAATACGGTAACCGGCTGCCGTCCACCGCAGTCCGAGGTTTGACGTAAGGGGTCAATGTCAGCCGCGGCGGACGTGACGGGACTACGATGTATGTCCGCAACTAGCTTATCCTTCTGATACCATTTACAACAAAACAAAGAGCCATTAGCCTAGGCTGTAGTATAAATGTCGCGGCGAGCTGACGAACCGAATGTATTCTATTCGATCATCAATCTAAAATGAAGTGGTTCCTTCTGTGTTTCGTAATCGTCGGTGCGTTAGCCGAGCCGCCACGCTTCAGACCCGCGAGATTCGGACTTCAGCGGCAGGAGTTGCTCCCGACCACCACCGACTCGCCCACGGAACCGACCACGGAAACCGAAGGTCCCTACTCCGGGGCGCCGTACCCGCCCGCGGGGTGGAAGCCGGCCGGAGAACTGCTTACATTACCGAACGAAAAGGTCCCGGTGGATATCTCCGGTGCTCTGGAAGGGAGCGGTTACCCGCCGTCGGGATGGAAGCCAGCGGGAAAACCTTTCATCTTACCGCGGGAGCGGCCCGCGTCGAGTTACGGAGTGCCGAATGACACGTACGGCGCGCCGGATAGCACGGGACCCCCGGCCGAATCGACCACTATGGCAGCCGCGGAGAGAATGGAGAGCTCCGTGGAAGTGCAGAAAAGCGTTGGGACCTACTACGTTCTGCTGCCGAACGGACAGCTGCACCAGGTCGAGGTCCTGGAGGAGGGGGACCTCCAGAACATAGGGTACAGCGCGCCGCTTCTCTTGCTCGCTCCTTGACCTCGGTTTTGAATTGTGCTATTGTGAAACAGAATATATACAAAAAGCATGTAAATCATCAATAAAGTAATAGATTTAAATGAAATGATTTTGAGTAATAC
This sequence comes from Papilio aristodemus, assembly GCA_016277805.2. Classification (NCBI taxonomy): domain Eukaryota; kingdom Metazoa; phylum Arthropoda; class Insecta; order Lepidoptera; family Papilionidae; genus Papilio; species Papilio aristodemus. Next base: position 6,260,789 of record JAABKM020000003.1, on the reverse strand, counting down.
ATTTTCAACGCAATATTTATAGATTATTTGGTACAAAATTCATAAATATGCTTTTGTGTAGTATCTCCAATATTTAAACGAAAATATAACAAGTAGGTGGACAGTACAACATATCTTTCGAATTTAATTAAAATTAGACTTCAAATAAAAATAGCAATAAGCGAGTTCTGCAGAACGTCGTGAGCTTTCTGTGTCATCGGATCACGTCGGATCATATCGGATGACTTCGCCGCACCGACCCCTTCCCCTAACCCTGGGAGAGCCGCTATATTGAGCTTTCACAAATACAGACGGAATTCCACGAAGCTCTCCAATACCTCAATAAGCTTTGAAAGGTATCTATGTATTGTAAGTAAAATTATTTAATATCAAACAAAAGCTTTATTTATAAACCTTGACGTTTTAATTGTCCAAGACATCGCAGCGGAAATAACTCCACTAGGCATCACGTAGAGATCCCGAGCTCGATTTCCAGCCATGACAAAATCATTTCTATGTTTTCAATCGCAAAATTGTTTTTTTAATTTATTTAAGTTGTTTGTATAATCTGGGATCACATTAAGAAGATCGCAATCGTAGTTCCATACTCTTATAGAGTCGGAAGAGTTTATCATGAAAAGCAGTGCTCAGTGGCACTCAGTGGCGCTCAGCGGCGCTCAGCGCGGGCTGCGTGTCCACACTCCTCGTGGAGTCGAATGACTTGTCTTATATCGTGGGGCCTAATCACACAGTAATTTTTCCTTTTAAACCGTCATTTGCTGTCTTTCTAAGCGACGCTAAAGTGGTGATCCTCGTTTTATCAGCTCAGTTTACACACATACATTAGGTTTGTGTGTGTGTGTCAGTCAATCTGAAGTTTGAGTTTCCAGAACTCTTGGATCTTAAAAGTTGTGCCAACTCATTCACTTCCTCAGCAAGACCTTTGTCCGGGTCCTCCTCGACTCCCGTCTCGTTGCTAGCGGCGTTGTGTATGTGTTCGAGTCGGGCAGTTCCCGGGGGAGCTGGACGGGGGTCGAGGGGCAACAACATGAATTATGTAAGTTATTATGATTGTCTTCGAAATAATCTGAAGACACCCATATAAACAAGTTGAAAGGATTTAACTTTATGAAACCCTTTACCTCGCTCCAGCTTGGTCGTACAGATAGAGACAAAATTACAGCGTAGATTATTTACTCAAAGAAAGTGTTCCGATGTTTTTTTAACGGTGATCTTTGAGTTTACTCGTAACAAACAAACAAACAAACCATCAAAACTTTTCATCACTATTTTATCCCAAAAGTAATTTACGAATAATATTTGTAGTAAAATTGGCGATTTATTTACATATACCTAATGACATTATACTATTGTAGTAGCCGTGCTGCCGTGAGCTGAGGCAGTGGCGTAATATTAGGTTTATTGTAATAATCCTATATTGCGCCTTAAGTTGTACATTACTGTAGCGCTTCTTTTTGTACTGTTATTGAGTGGTTATTTTTCGTGCGCTTATAACATTACATCTATAGGTATTATATCATTGCAACTACCGTTTTAATGTCTCGTGTTCAAACAACACCGTCCATTTGAACAACTACAATTTTAAAAACATTGTTATGTCAGTCACCAATGTGACATTACTGACAAAAAGTTTACGTTGAAGAATTGATGTCAAGTAGGTAAAGAGATCTCTATTGAGATGAGCGAGGCGGGAAAAGCTAAAGTTGCCAACAGCGGCGCAGGGAAGAAGATGCTGGAGCGAAGTAATCAGGCGGTGCGGCCGCAACCGGGGCTGCCACGGCAGGAGCGCGCCAAGTGCTCCCGTATTACTTGTTACGTCATTCTTCAGTGTGAGTTTAAATTTATTCGTTATACATATATATGTCGTAGACGTGATTAATGATTCATCATCAATGACATGGAAGTCGTTTAGACGTCGCAGTGCAGCTTTGAATGTTGTTTGTCCTCAACATGACCTACAGTCATTCAATTTGAAAATGATAGCGATATATAGCAATAATAACATACTTTAACTATCTTCATGGTGAAAAAAATCTTTGCTAGCCATATAAAACTAAATCGTCGACAACTGGGCTCGTACCGATACGCTTTACCGCGGATTCCATCAAAAATGTCTCGAATTCCGAATATCGAAGTCTAGAATGATTACACGTCGCTGGTTTCTTCCTAGATGGTCAAATTTTTACCAATCATACAGAACGTCGGACATGTTGGTGCGCGACGGTGATGGATGATAACATGAGACGGGTCCCAGTCGTAGACTAGAGCAGATTGTAGAGTGCTGCGGTACAGGTGTTGCGGTGTTCGTGGGCGCTGGCACAATCTACAATTGCGTGTGGTTCCCGGCGCCGGGGCTGCGGGACTACGACAAGCTGGCGCGCATCATGTACCTGTACGACTCGGAGGCGTGCGGGCGCCGCGTGGCGGCCGCACTCGCCATCGACAATCTGCGCCTCGACAACAACACGAGCGTGCGCGGCGTGCGGCCCGTTCGCTGGCGGCCTGCCGTTGTCGCCGTTTCTGCCAGCCTCTCCGCCGCCACTAGATGGTATCAGTTTATGTGTGTGAATTATTTAACCTTACAAACATGTCTTAAATCTGGCAAATAAGCGTCTTAGATAAATATTGTGACAGGTACTTGAACTTTAGCGTCGTGATCCATGCGCTGTGGCTGCTCACGGCTGTGCTTCTTAATATATTAGTGAAGGCGCGAGCGAGACTTCGACTACAGAAGCTCGGCCTTTCGTTTTTCTTCTACGTGTCGGTGGCGGTCGTGATATTCGATCTCTCCATGGCCATCGTCTACGCCTCCCATATCAAGAAGAGTTTGACGAAGGGGATGATCCTGAGGTACAGCGGGTGGAGCGTCGAGATGAAGTTGGAGAACTACTCGGACTTCGGTGGCTGGATTCCGATGGCCGCGGCGACGTATTGGGCGCGCGGTGTCGTCTTCCTGTTCTTCAATGTGTATTGCTGCCGCGCCGTGCACGTGACGACGCGCGCTGTCAGGAAGCGGGATGCTAAGCGGCGCCTCACGCTGTCTGTCTACCCGCCGCTGCCGGAAGCCAAGTCCGAAACCCCGAGCGACGGCACCGTGCTGTACTTCAGAGCTGGCGAATATATTCCCTTCACCGGAACTAATGCTACCAAACGCTTTTAGTATGTTAATGTTATATTTAATAGAATTGTGTATTTGTCAAGAATAAAATACAAGAAGTAAAAAAAAATTGTGAAATTTGTCTGTAACATTCACCCACCCGATAAAAGTTAGCAGATGTCGTAGTGGTACACCAATACTACCAACACTACCACACAGCGCTGCTGTAGTTTCTGCAGATTTTTATTTTAAGTACTGAGTACTAATTTCATATTATATTTCCTTCAGATAGGGATATCTTTCAAAATTAAATTAAATCAATTTCTATTTGCATCGGTATGACAATACTGATCTATCGATGTGATGATTTATACCACTCATTTACACACATATTTTTGTGGCAAAAACATTTGTTTACAAACTAACAGCAAAAATACAGGTACGAAAAATAATCAAGTCAAGATTTTTCTATTATAAAAGCCTATATATAACCACTGCCAACTTTTTTTTCATTTTTGCTGTCTTGTAAAATTTTGATTTCAATTTGCATTTGGATTTAAAATTATTAAGTCGAATGAAAAACAAAAATGGTTCAAGCCATAGGTAATTTTTATTCGCACGAAAAGAATGTGAACTTATCGGCCAAACGCAAACAGCGAGGCGCGGCCGGCTGGTTGCGGGCGCGCCGTGTGCCGCGCGTTGCGGGCCTCGTCCTCCGTCGCGAGCTGCAGCCTCTGCAGACGTCCTCCGGGAACCACGACAAAATACGTTCCGACGGTTTTCAACACTTCCACGGGACTGTCAATTTTTTCTACTTGAAGATTTTCAGGCGATGCGGTACCCGGCGCATCTGTGGTCGGTGCACCATATGTGTCATCGGGCACACCGTATACCTCATGAGGAGATTCAGAGCTCGTGCTCGGTGGCGACCCTTCCTGAGGCAACAGGAAAGGTTTTCCGACCGGCTTCCACCCCGAGGGCGGGTACGGCCCTCCGATAGAGTCGGTGGTTGGCTCGGCTACCGGCGCTGTCGTTGGCACTATCTCGAAGCGCTGCGACCAGAATCGCGTCGCCCGGTTGCGCGGCGACCGCAGCCGCCCCGGCGCCTCTCCGAGGGAACCGACGCACAAACAGAACAGTATCAATGACTTCATCTCCTACTGATTACCGAATGACAACGATCTAGCATTATCTATGGTATTTATACGGGGGGATAGGTTTATAGCTGATTGTTGGACATAAATGGTGCGTCTGTGGCGGTCACTCGTACGGGCGTTGGGTTGCGCAAGGCCCTGCTGGCGGCGGCTGGCTTCTGGCGGCCTCGCTCATTGTTGCTCAATTCGTGCATCTAATTAAACCGAGTAGATAAACTGAGCTAAATATAACTGTTCAGGATTCTGTTGTTTCTTTCTAAGTGTATTACAATTTATTTCTATATATTTCTATAGGTTTGGTGCGCAAAGAGAACTTAAATGTTAAGTCGCAAGGCTCCATACTAATCTTGAGAAAATTTTCTAGGTGCGTTTCATAGATTAAAAATATTTGCTTTTTATTATAACTTGTGTTAGTAATAAAACCGTTCAATTATTTTTTAACCTTATTTTTGTTCACGACACGAAACGATGTATATATGTATTAGTTGACAAACTTTTTGGGAGCCAAAATCTATATAAACAGCGATTTAATTTGTATCGGATAATGTATTTAATATTTATTTATAGATATAATGTTTTATTTCAATCGCTATATTTTCTTCCTCGGCGTATCATTTCATTTTGCAGTTTACCTGAAAATTTGCACAAACACTACATTAGAATTTGTTGATAAATGAATAAAATAAATAGACTGTCTCGGTTGTTCAGTGGTATCACGTATTACATATACAGTATAGCTGCAACACTGGGGTCCTGAGTTCGATTCCCGGGTCGGAAAAATGATATTGGGTTTTTCAACTTGATATCAGCCCAGACTTTGAAATTTGTGATAGGCTCGCCCCCTATCACATTAAGGGACCGAAGAACATATGGCGAAATGTGGGTGCACTACATTGCACCTCTGCCTACCCCTTCGTGGAAAAAATAGGCGTGAGATATAAATAAAATAAAGGAATTCTTTCTCGAGCTTTTAAGCATTTTAGCTTCGGATTTTAAAATCGATATTTAGGTAAGTATAGTATTACAACGAACACGCGATCTATGTTCGTTCCTAGTAATCCAAAAGGCGGTCTTTTCATCTAGCTGTCTAGCTTTATACGTCCGAATTATTTATAATACATTTCGTGTATTTCAAAGAACTCGAATTACATAACTACTTGTAAGTATCTAAAAAATCGGATCCGTTATCCCACTATCAAATTACAATTAATGGAGCGAAGGTCTCACGGTAAGCGGCGACGCCCTCGAAATAGTTGTCCTTGATGATCCAGAAGTTGAGGAGCCACTGGACCAGGCCGCGGCAGCTAGCGTAGGCGAGCAGCGCGGCCACCCACGAGGTGTCGGCAAAGTGGTGTGCCGCCAGGCGAGCCGGCACGCGCCACCGCCACGCTTTCTTGATCCAGCGCAGGCTGCCTTCGCCCGACTGGATGTACTCGAAGATGTCTTCTGTACGAGGAGACGGTACCTCTTAACTCTTAAACATTTTCCATGTTCAACATTGCGTAACACTAGCATTGCGCCACTAGCGGGAAAGACAGCGAGTTGAGCTGCGGGTTACGTCTTCTGGCCTACAGATTACGGATCGCGCCTTATTCTTGCTGTCGCTTGCTCGGATGTAGGCATAACGCAAGCTCTTGAACAGTATAGTTGTTAGATTAAACAATAATGTTGTTATTGTTATCATTTCTGTTGGTATTGTTGGTGCTTATGTACTGTATCAATTTATATTTTATTCCTTTTTTTTTGTTATTTCTTATGAATAATTGTACATAATTAAAATGTTGTAATTTAGAAATTCAGTTGTTTACATTTTATAAATATTAACATTTAAATGTATCGACTTTTTAATCATATACTTAATATAATTTTCGGCACAAACGAGAGCGTACTTAAAGTGTCTGTTTTATATTTTATTTTTATGTTACGGGCCATTGTTTCTGGCGGGTTTTCGTCTGTTTCGTATGAGCGTGCCTACCTCTGCCGGACTAGAACAAAAAGAATTAAATTGTCTAATAGAGGAGGAGGTCGAACAGACTATACCGTATGAGACGATGTCCCGCCGATGAAACATTCATATAGAAAGCCGCAAGTGTTTAAACAATTGTTGACGTAAAAACCTAACAAACTATGTGCGCACTACATTGATAAGTGTTTCACGCGGACTGGGCCAGCGGCTGATTTATTAAATATTTGAGTTATTTTTAATAAAAATGAAGCGTTTGTTACGTTCGGTGCGCGTGTAGTGGATGTCCCGTATGAAGAGGGCGGCGTGGAGTAGGTCCGTCAGCAGTAGCGCGACGCCCGCGACGCAGCCCGGCAGCAGTGTAGCGCACAGTCCGCATGGCCGCGCCCGCTGCCGCGCCCTGCTCAGTGCCACGTTCAGCGCCGCCCACGATAGCCACACCACGTGCAGCGCCAGCCACACCTTCATCTTACTGGACGTATCGGAAACATTTCGTACATTGCGGCGCGTGCAGCGACGACCGTAAATTTGAACCCAAATTATTATAGAAATCATTTCAATTAAAATTAATTTTCGGGACGGTCGAGTGCGGGCCTTCATCCTGAAAGATGAAATAATATTTTCGTTTATAGTGCAATGTACGTCGCAGGGTATGCGAACATTGAATGACACAAGCAAGAGACGTGCGTTCGTTAAGTAATTCTAGTATAAATAATTCCGTCGAATCGTTTCTTGTCAGCGTCGTCGCGGCGTCATCGAGGACTGCGCCGCTCTGCACTCTGACGAGTCCACAAAGAGTGCGTGTAACAATTCCTTAACGTGTTGGAACTAATTTCAGTCAGCGTCTATACTGTAATGAACGATAAAAACAGTTCCCTCGTTAAATGATCGCAAATAATATGAGCTCGTAGAATAAACCTTAACAGTACTCAACAATAATGTTTAGAAAGTTGATCAAACGTGATCCGAGTGGAATGAAACAATCGAGGTCCAGTATTTTGAATCCTTCGTGATTCAAAATATTAGTGTAACTTAAACATAACGCGTAACTCGGCAAGCGGCTTCTGATGCGATCGCAGAGCGGCTCCGAGTATCGCCCTTTCCATTGCCCTCCGAGAGACAGTAGTCAGTAGGTAACATATATGTACGTAGGTCATCGCCGGCCCACTGTTCTGAAGTTTTCGTCTCAAGCCCCCTCCGAGACGTACGTTGTTTGTACGTTGATTAATCAATATAAGCACTTTTTAGGGCAATTAGGATATAAATATGGTATTTGACCTCCGGAAAGCGGCGGCGACGGAGTTCCTGACGGGCCAGGCGACGGTCGAGACGTAGAGGTCAGAGGTGGTGCGCACGGTATAGTTGTAGAAGTGTACGGCGCCGCAAGCCTCCGGCTCGTACAGGTACAGCAGCTTGAGCAGCGACAGCTCGTGTAGCTCGCCCGCCACCGGCGCCAGCCGACACCCCAGCGTTAGCCAGCTCACCACCGCGCACGCTGCCGCTGCAGGATCCACTGATTCGCAAGCTCGTCACGATGACCGTTATGTATGTTTGATTGTTAATTACTTGTATGTATGTATAATATAATATATACATGCATACAAGAAATTGTTGCGATACGACTAGTTCAACTAGCCGACGCCGGCGACAACAGGCTCGGTGAAAGAATAATAAATGTTGTACCTCGAGATCATGGTGTACACATTTCGTTGCGTTTTATTCGAAATTCTATTTGTTAGTAAATGAATGAACATAATTTTGACAATTTCATTAGCAATTTTTTTCTGATAAAATCCTACTTACTTTGATATAAAATGATGACTAAAGTCCAAACACCGAGAGAATTCATTTCCAACGAGCGGATCGGTCTGTATTTAAAACTACAAATTATAAATGAGTCGTCTGAGCGACGTCGGGTCGTCCCTTGACAATCGAATCGAATATCGTAAAGTTCAAGAGGGCCGCGGATCATTGGTCCGGTAGCGGAATACTTATTCGAAAATGTTTTGAACACTAACAGCGATCTAAATAATAGCATTTTGTATTCTATGATACGGTAGTCGAATACACATTGATTTTGAAGGATTTTAAATATTTTAAAACTGTGATCCGCTTACGGCCGCATGCGGCGGCGGTGCGGGGCCGGCGGGGCGAGGTTGTGAGCGGGCATCGTACCTGCGCATTCTCAATGTGTCTTCTTAAATTACCTCCCACTTTTACGGTTTCCGTCCAGACAGCGAAGACGTATTTACGGCCACTTGACTCTGTGCTTGGATCGAAGGTTTGTGTGTGAAAGGCTTCCCTACTACCCTTTCTTTTCTTTGCCGACCTTTCACTATGTTATGTAGTCGGTCCCTGTGCCTGCGCCTGTGACTGTCGATTATTTTTTCCATAAATAGTGTCGGAATATATTTATATAATTGCTTATTGTTCCGCAATCCTTTCCTCGGCGCAGAAGACTGCGGAACAAAAACATGCGCTATCATCTTTTTACATAAAAAACAACTCGAAATTAACATGAGCGAGTTTGTAAGCGAGAGGTACTCCGTTATAATTAACTGACTGCGACACGACGACTATAAGTCAGTTATTTTTAAAGTCGAACCCAGCTCTGACTGCGGGTTATGTTCGCCTGATTAGATTTTTACTGTACTACACTGTAACGGAAACGAACTTTCTCGGTTAATGAAAAAATTGCTAATTTTTGTATTTAATAAATATGCAGACGTGTCTGCCTATCAAGCGACCTCGTGATTTAAATAAACTTAAAATATCGCAATAAACAATTGAGTTTAATGTATTATTGTTACTAAGTACATACATATATATTCGCAAAACGGCAGTTATCTGTTAATTGCATATTATATTATTTTGGTTATTTTATTGAACTTTTTATTTTGTTGTTATTTCTTTTTAAAACTAACTGTTAATTTTTTATACTATAAGGTGGCAAAAGAATAAACGGTACACCTGACGATGATCACTGTCCATGGACATCTGCAACATCTAAAATTGTTGCAGATACGTTGCCTATCTTTGAAGGATAGAGGAAGGAATCGACAAAAATAGGATAATTCCTTTTCCTATCGATCCCCTCTTCCGTCATGTCCACTTCTTTTTCCTATTCTTTCATTATTAGAAAAGGCTGGGAAGAGAAAAGGATCAGAATGAGGACTCCGGCACCTTACTCGTCAGACTGCACGCAGAATACTACTTGACGCCTGTCTTCTGAGAGGTCGTGATATTGCTCCGGTCGAGCCGGCCCATTCGTGTAACTGACAGCCGACAAGCTGTGATCACGAGCCCAAGTTTATTAAAATATTATGAGAAGGAATAGTTGAAATAAAATAAGGACTATTAAAAGGAATTGTAATTTATTAAATAAGATAAATAATTATAAATAAAATAATTAGACAGTTTTCGAAGTAATGGGCAGGGTGTTGATCTTCCTAGACGATTATTATCTGTGGCCGCATCGACCTTCATTAAATTTTGTTTTATTACAATTTGTTTTGTTGCCGGCTGGAGATTTGCCTAATTTGTCACGCAGATGC